>CAXKVX010000381.1:0-121768 GCA_964058865.1 Eleocharis quinqueflora
GGCAGTGGGTCCAAAATTATTTATGTGACAATTGTAATTGAACTAGAAAGTGTTTGGCATAGACTCATAGAGCCATAGAGTTCATATATATATGTTTCACAAGGAGAAATGCTATTATGTTTTGTAAAGCACGTGTTTTGCGATTGTAGATCATTGAATCACGCTTTGTGATTCATGATTGAAAATTCTGATTCACAATCACAAAACACGTATTTTGCAAAAGCATAATAACATTTCTCATTTCACATGATATGATACATACATCGCAACTAACGGATGAAATAAACTTCGTGTAATTTTGTAATTTCACATGATATGATACATACATCCCAAGTGTAACAAATTTATATTTCGACTTAGCACCTTTTTTTTAAACTATATATAAACTGTATATCAAATTCGTTATTACTTCCTATGGGATAATGCCACCTACAATTAACGTTTGTATATGTTTGTCTGATCACGTGAAATAGACAGACTTTCTAATTAATCTAAAATAAAAGGTTCTCTGCTGTTGTGTCAGATTATAGTTAAACAGACATTACGTATAAAAAACAAAATGCTCTAAAAAGTATTTTTCCTTGATCACTTAAAAACCAAAATAATAATAAAAGCACTATTTGACATACAAAAAATGTTAATTACATTGTTTTTTTTGGTACAATCTTTTCAACGAATTTTTAACAGAGACAAAAGATCATCTCTGCAGCTACGCACCTATAAAGTAAAATTCAGAGCTTCGTTATCAGATATTCCAAATTTGCAACTATTTCGGACATAAATACTAATTTAGAGAAAACGACTTTCTACCTGTTGTATTAATTACCCCAAAATAAGTTCAAAAAAGTATATGTAAAGCATAATTAGTGCAAACCACAAACCACTTGCTCATGAATCAACTCGTAAGTTTGATTTTTTTATTTTTTTGTAAATACTTTGAATAACTTGACTTCACTTTTATTTTCAAAAAGCTGCGAGATTATTTGTCCTTGCTAATAAATCAAGCAACTATTATTAACTCAATTTTTAAAGCATATCAAGATTTTTTAAATTATCCGAATAATTTGTGTACGATCACAATTAGTGTGAAGTTGATTTCATCAGATTTGATTAGGCTGTAGAAAAGTTCCCTATTTAAAAGTCAAAATCCCATTCCGAGCAAGTGAAAAATATCCAAACCAAATCAGAAAATTAATACGATATGATTCGTGGGGAACGAGAGGAGGAGAAAAAGGGTGGTGTCATGATAGGAGAGATACTAGTATTGTATGTATGGGGGGACAACAATATATTCTCTGAGAACACAAGTTGGAGGCCTCAGGATTGGATGGACCGATTTTTTTAAAAGTAGAAATTAAATAAATAAAAAATAATTAAACAAAAAAATTGACTTGAAAGCTCCAAAAATAATATAAATCAGAGTTTTCAACACTGATTTATATTTGGGAGAGAGGAGAGAGGAGAGCGCGCTGCAGAGTTTTGAAGGAAAATGAATAAGTTAGGATTGCGAATTCTGATCTATAGCGTTTTTTCTATAGAACGGTGTTGTGAACATCGTCTTATATCTTTTCTATTAGTTCAAGAGATGCAATTAAAGTTCAGGATTGACAACACCGTCCATAGATTATAGATTTATAGGTCAGAGTTGAAAACTCTGATCTATGCTATTTTTGAAACTTCAAATTTAATTTTTCTGTTTAATTATTTTTTATATATTTAATTTCTATTATTAGAAAAATCGGTTGGATGGAAGTAGAGGTAAAGAGAGAAGGAGAGAGAAAGGAAGAGAGGTTGAGGTTGAGGTTCTCTCTCCTACCAATAATTGCACTTACAAATATCGCTGCCACCTGATGATGGATGAATCACAATCACCAGTTGATTGTAAGATTTGTGGATAGATAAATAGCTTTTGGGTTTTATTCACCGAAAAGGATTGGCGATTTCGAGTCTCCAAGTATTTGCCTTCGCCATTGCTTTTGTAAACAATACAGTTATTCTCTTTTTCTTAAAATCTATTATTGGATTTATTCTTTGGAAGCTGATATATACAGAGGGAGGCGGATTCAGAAAATTTTTTAGGATGGTTCAAAATTTCGATTTTTTTTCATAATGGTTCAAAATCATGAATATTTAAAAAAAATCTAAATTATAAGCCTATTTTTCAGAATTTTTTTTAATTACATGATTAATTTTGAATTTTTTTCCAGGATAAGTTAGCTGATTTACCCTGGATCTATGTAGCTCCGCCCCTGGATATATAAATATGTTCGTCGATACACGTGTTGTCATGCAAGTTAAATGCGTCACTGTACGTGTTATTTTGTAGTGAAAAATAATCATACATGTTAAAACATTTTGTTATACATATTAAGTTAAAGAAATAAATTTCGATATGCTTAGCATGCATAACAAAGCGTTAACATGCATAATTAATGTTTTTCAGTACAAAATAATATACAGAACGACTGATTTAACATGCATGATAACTTGTTTATGTATAACGACACACGTATAGATGAGGTATCGATGATGCGTATCGCTGAACCATTTTCCTTATTTTTTTTATAGATGCTTGGTATGTTTTAAAAAAAATATTCGGGTGGTGGAACATTTCAAGATATCTTGTATCTAATTTTTGGATTTGATGATGAAAATCAACTCTTAAAAAAATTGGTGCCATATGATCCTTTAAATTCAGTAAAGAATTATTTCTTCTCTGTTATTTTACAACCCCTCGTTTTTCTTTGGTATGGTATGACTTGGTTCTGAAATCTCCAAACCTGAAATTCCCCTGTTATAAAAAGAGAAGTTATGAACTTACGATGCATTGCGCATGCAACAACCTGTTGCTTAAAAGTAGAAAGAAAATACTTACCCTTTTGTTAACATTTTAAGAAAAAAATAATTAAAGCAAAAGAAAAGAAAGTCGGAGAAAAGTCGCAAATCACATATTACCGAATCGTATTCATTTTTTTGTGGTCTCTCTGTACACCTTAATTTGAATCGTCGGATTAAAAATAAACGTTCGACCGTCACTAATATAATTCAAAAAAGAACCGTTGGTTTTAACCTGACGATCTAAATCAAACTGCACAGAGAGCGCACCAAAAAATACGCGCAGAGAATTTCGTTTCACATATTATCTGAATTAGGCAGGCTTGGGCACATGGGCTTGTGTCTTCTTGCTGAACCTGGCTTTACAAAAGGAATCAACTGGGCTTAAAAAGGAAATGTTATTCAACTTTCCACGTGTTACCCCAACCCAAACACATTAACAAACAATACATACAGATGCCTAGAACAAGTAGAGATGCTCCCAAACAAAATAATAATACACAAACACGTGAAAGGGACCAATAACAATTTCATAGCAATTCTAGTGTGTTAATTATCATACGAGGACAAGGACGAATTCATATCTCCTTGAATTATAATAGCTGTTCGTCTCTGATTCTCAACGCTGCTATAGCGTTTTTGATCTGTCTGCATAGTAATTGCTACAGCGTCGCTACAGTACTTACTCAGTAAAACTGTTCATTCTTTTTTGAAAATTTCTGTCCATTCCAGAAGATACAGATTCGACAAGGACAAGGATCTGTTGCATCAAAAATCAAAAGCAAAACAAATAATCCTAACAAACAGAAGGTAGTAAGATCATTTAGGAAAGAAGTCATCCTGGAGAAATATAACAACTCTTTAATACTAGCAATCTTATAGGTTAAACAAAGAAGAACAAGTAGGTTAATTTTATTACAGAGTGTAAGACATGATTAATAACAAAACTACATTTAAAAACTAATGGTAATTTCACAATGCTTCAAGTTGTCATTTTTCCCCTTTAGATTTCTGAAATTGAACCACTTCAGTTTCATTCTGGTCCAAATAGATTAAATTTTAAAGATGACTTTCCTTCAACAGCCGACAATAAAATAGGGTCCCTCCATGTTTCAAAAATTAGTAAGTATTATCATTACCTTACGAATAAAACTGAAATTACTAATTATTATCATTAATTTACTAACAAAAACGAAATTAAACTAACCTACTCCACGAGGCCTCCGGTACCATCTCCGAGCCGAAATAAACAAGACACTATAGCAAAAGTGTTTATACAATACTAATCCAAAAAGTCAAAATCTCTTACAATCTTCAATAGAAACTTGCAAGAGTATAACAAAATAAGAATCCAACGGATCAAATAGATCAACATGAATCAAACTAGAACAAAAGATCTTTCAATGATTTTTGTCTAAACAAAACGAGAATAGAGAATTGGCTTTCCTATGAACTCTCAAATCTCTAACAATGACTAATTGAGGTTTAGATGCTTGAGGGATGTCTCAATGCTCTTTGATTGTTTGAAAGCTTGTACGAGGGGTTTTCACACTTTCTCAAAAAGTCCGCATCAATATATATAGGCATCAGCTCCAATCTGCACCTCTATCCTAAAAAAACTATTATAATGATTTTCAAACTCGTTATAACGAGTTGCAATGATTCCAAATCTGTCCTTCCGTGTCTCTGTCGCTGACATCCGAGATCCTCTGATCTCCAGACTCGTTATAACGAGTTGTATCTAGTTATAACGAGTCATAACTAATTATAACGAGTTGCTATAACGTTATAGCAATGCACCTCTCGACCATTTTTGTATTTAGTCGAATTTTGTCTTCTTCCTGATTCATTATAACGAGACTCCATCTCGTTACAACGGATGGTTGGTTTGATGTAGATTTCCAGCTTGACATGTGTTCTTTTGAATGGTCACAACTCTGATTTCAACGTTCTTTGTTGCGTTGAAAACTCACGACGAGATCTACATGCGATATATGACGCATCCCGTACCAAACACTTTTCACGTCCATTGAAAATCGTTTGATGTCTCAAAACTCTACCTTAAAATTCTCATCAAGAAAATTGTAAAATTCAAATTTTATCGTTTTTCAAATCGCCAAACCAAGGAGTTGTTTTCTCCAACAAATAAATATAAAACATGTACCAGTGTTTTGGATGGTCCTTTCATACACAAAAAACACACAGCACACACTTGGTAATGCAATGCGGAGGACAACTACTTCCTACAAGTTCCATGTCGAATCCAATTAGAAAGCCAATAATAATCCTTTAACATCAACCCTCTGCATTCCCAAAGTTCAAACAGAAGAAACTCCAAAGGAAAACACACTAAGCTAAATGAAGATTTAAGCTCAACAATTAATAGTAAATAGAAAGGGTTCGATGGTGTGGCAATGTAGGATTCCTAACACCATGTGACCACAGCCACAGATCGATTTGTATGCTCAGCACCTGTGAAAAAGTATAAAAAATATTAATTACCAAGTTGTTAACAGCAACAGAAAATTCTTGCTAAAACAACTCAGAGATTTAATGAAAGATGGTTTAGTATCAAGGAACAATTCTTCTAGTCAATATGTTATTTTATGATCAAAATTTGACTTGTAACAGGGTAACATAAAAACTAATTTAAATATACTTCTGAATTCATTTGGAGTTCTGTAATAAAATAAAAGATCCTTCTTTATCATCTCATTATTAATTGCGTACCCTCTGGTATAGAAAATTATGTTTCATTTTTAATGTAAACCGAACAGCAAAACAGAAACAAATTTATCCTTACCTGTTTGCCATATTTGCTCTTTATCAGCTCCCGCATTTTCTCAACTGCATGAATTGTACATGCACGCAGCTCGACTTCCTCCTCACTTCCCGGTACAATCTCCATATCAGAATCAACCATTTTGCATAAAGCCGTGCTATACTTCAATACATCAAGATGCCTAAGTACAGCTGGTACTATGTAATCAGCAAAGATGGTGATAGAATGAACATCATAGAAATTCCCAAAGCTTTGCCCTTTGAATGCTCCCCACAAATCAGCGACAAAAATCTGTGCCCTCTTGTACAGGAAAATTTGCCTGCCTTTGTAGAGTGCGTGATCTCTAAAACCTGTCACATGCATATCATAATCTTCATAACTATGTAACTTTACTATATCAGTTTATGCTGTAACAGTGACAATTATGGTTGAAAAAAGAATTACCTGCAAAATGACGTGCAACTAGTGTAACCAGACTGGCCGCTGAATTGCCGCTTGATTTTACAAGGTTAGCTGCCTCGCCACCAAAGCTTCTCTCCAGTTCCTGTCCGACCTATAACATAATAAACAGACAATATGTAAGAGCACCCATCCAGGATTTCCGTCAGGAAGGATAAGATCTATAATTTTTCCGGGGGTGAGGGGGCAAATTGAAGCACATTTAAAAAATTCAAATTATAGGCATATTTTTTAAAAAAAAATGGCAAATTATATGATATATTTTGCAAAAATAATTTCCAGGGCAGGGCTGACTCTTGTGGGCCTTACTGCATCCGCCCCTATGTAAGAGCAGCTCATAATTATACCTACCAACTACTGCCAAGCTCGCTATTTTCAATCTTTCTCATTGCTCCAAACTTAAACACTCCAGTCTTGCTAAAAAAATCTTACCTCTCAAGTTCCAGACCTTCCTTCAAGGCACAATCGAGTAACTAGCGTTCTAAGCCGATGGACCGGTACTGGTATGACCAAGACAGAAATTTCAGATCACAGGAGATGGGTAAATATATAAGAAACATTCTGGAGCAAATTAAATTTGCTATCCACAAATATGGTCAAGTATAATGCAGACTGGTACAATCGCTAAAAGAAATTAAAAGAACAAAGCAAAAAAGCTTAATGATTAATAGAAGGATAATAATACCTCGTGCAACAACCTGACTCTCTCATCCTCACTTGGCAAAGGGCGTGGCCACTTCAGCATTTTACGTAATTCAGGCCCTAGATACAGCAAATATTTGAGCTATACATTTTGAATTTCAGAGTATAATCTGTCATATTATAATAACAATATTTGCCACATTAATAGTCACATGTACAATATAAAAAACATACCGGTATATGTCTGAAGACGGTCTGCATCAATAGAAGATTTGTCATTTTCTAGTGCCTCCTTCAGCCCCAGTGCAAAATGATCATAGTTTAAGTCTTTGTCTGTTGTAGTCACCAGTTCAATACAATCAAAAGGTGAAAAGAAAAGGTGGTCAGATGGTGGATAAACAAAACTAATTTCCAACTACAGTGCTTGAAATTAACAGCAAATGAATACAGGTAGCTCCTTTTGAAAGGATAAAGATACCCAAAAAACTAACAAATGTTCAGTTATGCAATATTTAAGCGCAAAGTCACTTCAGTAGTATTATAGCTGGGTTGAAACCCCCAAAGAATGATCAAAGCAGTACAGCAAACATTATTTTTGCTTGGCAAGTTCATATTTTAATCTTCCTTTCAACTCAATTTCAAAATCACTTTTGAAAATAGGTAAGTACAATTCTTCATACCTGGCCAGAAACAAAAGTTGAGTGTATCTAAAACGAAGATGTATTGAACAGTCAGAGGTCCGTTGTCAAAATAATGAATCTTTTCGAAATCCCATTCTACTCGTGGAATGTCCCCTTTGATGTTGTCCACTACTTTCTCAATCTCTGTTTATAATGAAGTATTCATCAGCCGAGAACACATATCATTTTATAATGAAGTGCTGGTGATGGGGGGGGGGGGGGGGGGGGGGGGCAAATTTGTTTTTATTATCGACTTGTTCAACATATGGCCCAAAGCCCACCTCCTTAATGAGAAAAACAATTAAAATCCAGATATAATCATAACATATCACAGATTCACAGCTATTTAATCTCTCAAGTTGAATGGAACAAGCAAAGAAAATTTAATGACCACTTATCACGAAGAAACCTACAAATAGGTCAATTTGCAGTCTATTTTAATAAATATAAATCTGATTCCCTAGATTGATTGTTACTTCCTTTGTATATATTTAAAGAAAAAAAATCATCTAATAAGTTTCCCATGTACAAGGCATTTGATGCATGATGAACACAAGGGTTTACATCCCTGGACAACAGGATTATTTGACAGAGTTGACAATATTTCTATAATCAATCCAAAGAAGATTCAAGACCCAAAACTAAGTTTGAAAGTAGAGAAAATATTGTGTCAGACATATAGGTAATAGGTTCCCTTCAAGACCCTTCATGCATCAAGCATATTCAATTAAAATGTTCAAATTGCTTAACGAAAGGCAAATGATGCACGGAGCCTCATTACTTTTTAAATGCAAATGCATGGACTATATACCAATTATCTCGCTCAAGGTGTTGGATTTTAAATTTAAATTTTATAATCCTTTCAATTTTGTAAAAATTAAATAATAACCGTTGTACCTTAATCCAACAAAAACATCTATAGTTAATAAATTTAAAGGTTGAACGAGATTCAGCTGGTATTGTTGTACGGTGCTGGTATCAGACTGGTATTGTGCCTGATACAGATACAGATACAGATACAGATACAGATATACAGATACAGATACAGAAATCCTTTTGAGTGGGAAGTGCAATGCTTCCAGGATGTCATCCTATCTTACAAATTCAGTCGAAACAAAAAGCATGGCGCACAACTAGGAAATAATCAAGAGCCGCATTTCTTAAAACCCTAAACCTCGAATGGCGCATAACTATGGTTTAGAGAGGTGAAGAAAGATTTACCGAGAGAGTCGATCGTGACATGAGAAGAATGGTTGGCCACCCATGCCGTCGTGCTCCGTACCTCATCCATTTCTAATTCTCTCTCTCTCTCTCTCTCTATTTCTCTACAATTGTCTTTTGCGAGATGATGCAATTGTCTTTTATGTTGAGCTCGTTTAATGTTAACCATTCAGATTTTATAGCAGTGGTTGCGCCTCTGTTTTCGCGCTCGCGAAGCACGACGAGCGCAGCCTGCGGACCAATACTATGGTCTTTTCAGCTAATTTCCGATTCTCATAACGAGATACCAACTGTGTTGCGAGTAGCTTAACAAAGGGTTTGAAGCACAAAGGATCGGATAAGACATTTGACGATCATCAATGGTCACAAAGGAACCTATTGTTTGGACTTTGGACATTCCGACCACCGACCATATATTTTGAAATTTTAGTTAACAGCACATTATTAATTGACACTGGTTACACCTAATGTTTGGATACTCCGCCCTTATATTTTGAAATTTTAGTTAACATCACGTTATTAATTGGAAAAAAAATTGAGTAATTCAAAAGATAAATACATTGTATACTTTAGTTTATATCGTTCAATTTATTGAGATCGGTTAAAAGTGATTTTTTGGAACACACAACAAAATTAAAGTGAATCACCTTTCATCAATATTAATAAAATTGAACGGTTCAGATAATCTAAAATATCTAGTATATCTATTTTTTGATGTGCCAAATTTTTTTGCCTTATTAATTTTACAAAAAAATTACTTTTTCCTGAAAAAAATGGATTATCCTCGCTAACTTTCGTTTTTTTTTTTTTGGAAATTTATCTATTTTAATAAAAGTTTATAGTTTCAATTTGCTGCATTTTTTCTGAGAGGGATAGCAACTTGACCGCTCATTTTTTCTGTTCTTTTTTTTATTAAAGAGTTGAGTCGATGATCAAACACTACTAAATAGTAGAAAGTGTTGGATTCAATTAGATAGAGTAAAAAATGAAAATTATAATTTAAACAATTATAATATTTTGTGTAAGAATTAAGATATTTAAATAGTGTGGAAGCGAGAATTTGATTTTCATTTTTCGAATTTCTCGTAGATGGAAGAAGCGTTCGCCTTCCTGCAATCCTTTTCTTTGTCCCTTGAGTTTGTTTGCTGACAGATCCTTCCAAGAAAACACGAGTGCTCTTTCTTTTTCTTCGACTTACGAATATGAGTCGAGGTAATTTACTGTTAATGAAAAGAACAAGAGAGAGTTCTAAGTGCAACACATGCACATAAAACGCTACAGAACTCGTTATAATGAGTTGACACATTTTCAGAAATGCTCTTTTGTACTTCTTTTACTGACTTCTGGACCATCTTGAGCAGTAACCAGTTATGACGAGTTGACAACCCGTTGTGACGGATCTTTGATGCTTTACAACAATGCATGGCTCTGGAAAATCCTCTCTGCTCCAGCTCTTCTTCTCTTGAACCCGTTGTGACGGGTTGAGCATGCGTTATGGTAATACATGGCTCTGGAATTGCCCAATCTGCTTGCTCTTGATGTCTTTGAGTATGTCTTGACTTGTATATGCATATTTTAGCCTTTGCATCTCTATTGTGTACATGTGTTAACCTGTATCTCAACAAAACTCAATTATGCAAGGTTAGTACTGATTTGTTTTGCATCAAACAAGAGATGAGTTTAATACAACATATTTTTCAGATGTTCATTATCCTCATATCTAAGTACTAAGATATTCCAAATTTCTTTACCATTTATAGAGTGAGTGAGAGATAGTGCATAGTCTCATGAATTGAGCTAAAAATAGTTTCATGGCATTGTCATTTGAATATTTGAGGTCTTTGGACTCTTTGGTCAAGGTAACATCATCAATTTCATATTTGAGTGTCCAACCATCCTCTACAACTTTTCAAAGTTCAAGTAGACTAAGGTAGTTTATGATACATCTCTCCAAAAAGAGAAGTTCTTACAACCTACATCAAAGATTGGTGGTTCTTTTGTCAAACTTCAATTGTGCAATTTTTCACAAGACAATGTCAAGAATTATCAAGATTTGAACAATTAGCTAGGTATGAACTTGTGGGCTCTAATACCAATTGTTAGATTGGGGTTCTAAGGTCAAGTGCTATCGTGGAAGCATTCTTAACAATTACAATTCAAACTTTTAGACCTTAATCACCTAGCTAAATTCACAAGCAAGCAAGTATTAATAGCTATTGTGCAAATTAAGATAACAAAGTGCAAGTATAGTAAAGAGAGAGATAAAGTAAAGAGCAAAGATCAAGAGAACACAAGAACACACGACATAACGTAGTTCAACATACAAACAAACTAGGCCTAGTTTCGTGGTTCTTTCCAAATCTTTTCCAAATCCTCTTATTTACTTCTGTAAACAGTTCCACAGAATTTGGTATAAAATCTAAAATATCCAATAAAAAGATAACGGTAAATCTAGACAGTCAAAACCTACATTGGAATAAGTCTCTTGCGATCACAATGATCTTATTGCGGTCGCAATTGACTTGGCTTCCAGACTTGGCATGAATTCTACCAAGTCTCTTACTGTCGCAATGAGGGCTATTGCAGCCGCAATCGATCTTCTGAAAATCTGAAGATTAACTGCCAAATCTTGTAGTTCATTGCAGCCGCAATAGACTTGCGTTTGGGCATTGATCCAATTTGAGTTGGGTTTAGCCCAAACAGTATTTTTGAGTTTATATTAATATTAATATATAATTTAATTAATCATAACCGATCCATCAATAATTATGATTAATTTACTTTACTTCTATATGCATTCGTGCTCAAAATCTTAGTGAAATATGTATAATGCCTTTGAATATTGATTAATTACATTTCATGGCATATCCACATATTACACCTCGTAATATTAGGCGATAGTACATGATATGTAGTAATCATACAACACATAGTCCAAATTTTATTTATTAGAATTGACGTCTCAATTCCAATAATCTCCCACATGGACAAGTGTGGTCCATTTGATTATGTATATTTGGATCTGACTAGATCACTTAAACTTTTTTTGTCTTCTTTTCGTATCTCTTAACCAATGCGGTCCACTAATTATACGGGACTTAAACGATAATTACCATATTTTCTACGTAGTTTTCTTGATACAAATCACATTACAAAATACTTCTGTATGACATGAATTAGATTTTGATCATATAGTTCAGAAATTACACGAGAGTGTGATTATACGTGCCTATTTCCGAATGAGTCACCTTTATATCTTTACTTTAGTGAGGTCAATAACTTTAAAGAGAGAACACAATGCGATTCAAAATATAATTTGCATATATCATAACTTGTTACAAATTACATAGCATGAAACTTAAAACAAAATCAGACTATCACATTTTCCCTAAACTATCCTAACATAGATACTACACCCATATGAGAGACATGCTCGTGAAACTTCTTGAGTGGTAGTGCTTTTGTAAGGGGATCTGCAATCATGGAGTCTGTACCTATATGTTCCACCTTCAACTCATTGTTCTGCACTCTCTCTTTTATTGTCAGAAATTTGATGTCTACGTACTTAGACTTGATCGAGCTTCTGTTGTTTGTCGCATAGAGGATGGATGAATTAGAAATACTTAATGTAGTAAGATACGATGCTTTGTGGTGTTTTCTTGAATGGTTACCATCCATAAATGAAGTACTCGGACAAGACACACTCAGAGTGGTATTCTATGCATCTCCTTGGTGTTTTACTGAAATGTTACCACCCTTAAACAAAGTACCGGAAGAAGAAACACATTCCATAGTAGGTTATGATGCCTTGTGGTGTATTCCTGAAAGTTTACCACCCATGAATAAAGTATCGGATCAGAAACGTTTCTCGTAGTAGGATATAATTCTTTGTGGTGTTTTCTTGAATGATTACCATCCATAAACGAAGTACTCGGACATGAATCACTTAAGAGTGGTATTTTATGCTTTTCCCTGGTATTTTAGTGAAAGGTAACCACCCTTAATGAAGTACTCGAAGAAGAAACACTTTTCGTACTAGGCTACGAAGCTTTGTGGAATTTTAGTGAAAGGTTTCCAGCAATAAATGCAATACTCGATCAGAAACACTTCGCTAAGTAGTATAGATGCTTTGTGGTATTTTCTTGAAAGTTTACCAATCATAAATGAAGTCTCGGATCATAAACGCTTCTCATAGTAGGATATGATTCTTTGTGGTGTTTTCTTCAATGATTACCACCCATAAACGAAGTACTCAGACATGAAGCACTCAGAGTGGTATTCTATGCTTCTCCATGGTGTTTTACAGAAATTTGAGCACCCGTAAACGAAGTACCCGGAGAAGAAACACATCTTGTAGTATGTTATGATGCCTTGTGGTGTTTTCCTGAAAGTTTACCACCAATAAATAAAGCATCGAATCAGAAACGCTTCTCGTAGTAGGATATGATTCTTTGTGGTATTTTCTTGAATGATTACCACTAGGGTTTAAAAAAATCCGGGCGGGTCTACCCGCCCGTACCCGTGCCCGGATCCGCGGATCCCGGATCCACGGATCTATCACGGGTCGGGTTGGCCCCAAATCCTCCAAACCCGTCTAAACCCGTGCCTGTGTAGACCCGTGCCCGACCCGTGCCCGACCCGTGGATCCGACCCGTAGATCCGTGCAAAAATTCAAACAAATTAAAAAAATACAAAAAAATTAAAAAAAAATCAGAAAAATTCGAATATATATATATATATTAAAATAATGTGCAGTTTTAAATTCAAAAATTCGAAAAAGTTCAAAAAAATAAAAAAAATTCAAAAAATTTCAAAAAATTAAAAAATTTGGACGGATCCGACCCGACCGGATCCGTGCCCTACCCGTCTGGACCCGCCCGGGTTTATCACGGGTCAGGTTGGGGGTTTTGGGTTCAGACCCGTGCATACCCGCCCTGTCGTACCCGTGGATCTGCCGTACCCGTGGATCCGGACGGGTCGGATCCACGGGTACCCGACCCGCCCCGTTTTGAGAACCCTAATTACCACCCATAAACGAAGTACTCGAACATGAATCACTTAGAGTGGTATTTTATGCTTCTTCATGGTGTTTTAGTGAAAGGTAACCACCCTTAAATGAAGTACTCGAAGAAAAAACACTTCTCGTACTTGGCTATGATGCTTTGTGGAATTTTAGTGAAAGGTTACCAGCCATAAATGCAGTACTCGATCACTAATACTTCGCTAAGTAGTATAAGATGTTTTGTGTTATTTTCTTGAAAGTTTACCAACCATAAATGAAGTCTCGGATCATAAACGCTTCTCGTAGTAGGATAAGGTTCTTTGTGGTGTTTTCCTGAATGATTACCACCCATAAACGAAGTACTCAGACATTAATCTCTTAGAGTGGTATTTTATGCTTTTCTCGGGTGTTTTATGAAAGGTAACCACCCTTAAATGAAGTACTCGAAGAAGAAACACTTCTCGTACTAAGCTATGATACTTTGTGGAATTTTATTGAAAGGTTACTAGCCATAAATGCAATCAGAAACACTTTGCTAAGTAGTATAAGATGCTTTGTAGTGTATTCTTAAATGATTACCAATCATAAATGATGTACTCCGACCAGAAATACTTCACGTGGTAGGATAAGATGATTTATGGTGTTTTCTTGAACGGTTACCATTCATAAATGAAGTACTTAGACATGAAGCACTCAGTGGTATTCTATGCTTCTCCCTGGTGTTTTACTGAAATGTTACCACCCTTAAACGAAGTACTCGGAGAAGAAACACATTCCGTAGTAGGTTATGATGTCTTGTTGTCTTTTCCTGAAAGTTTACCACCCATAAATAAAGTATCGAATCAGAAACGTTTCTCGTAGTAGGATATGATTCTTTGTGGTGTTTTCTTGAATGATTACCATCCATAAATGTAGTACTCGAGCATGAATCACTTAGAATGGTATTTTATGCTTCTCCCTGGTGTTTTAGTTAAAGGCAACCACCCTCAAATGAAGTACTCGAAGAAGAAACACTTCTCGTACAAGGCTATGATGCTTTGTGAAATTTTATTGAAAGGTTACCAGCCATAAATGCAACACTCGATCAGAAACACTTCGCTAAGTAGTATAAGATGCTTTGTGGTGTATTCTAGAATGATTACCACCCATAAATGATGTACTCCCACCATAAACACTTCACATAGTAGTTTAATATGCTTTGTGGTGTTTTCTTGAATAGTGACAACACATAAATGAAGTACTCAGACATGAAGCACTCATAGTGGTATTCTCTGCTTCTCCCTGATGTTTTACTGAAATTTTACCACTCTTAAGCTAAGTACTAGGAGAAGAAATACTTTCCGTAGTAGGTTATGATGCTTTGTGGTGTTTTCCTGAATGCTTACCACCCATAAATGAAGTCTCAGATCAGAAACGCTTCTAGTAGTAGGATATGATTCTTTGTGGTGTTTTCTTAAATGAGTACCACCCATAAACAAAGTATTCGTACATGAATCACATAGAGTGGTATTCTATGATTCTTTTCGGTGTTTTAGTGAAAGGTAACAACCCTTGAATGAAGTACTCGAAGAAGAAACATTTCTCGTACTAGGATATGACATTTTTTGGAGTTTTATTGAAAGGTTACCACCCATATATGCAGTACTCGGATCAGAAACACTTTGCTTAGTAGGATAAGATGCTTTGGTGTTTTCTTGAATGGTTACCATATATGAAGTACTGAGACTTGAAACACTCAGAGTGGTATTCTATGTTCCTCCCTGAAGTTTTAGTGAAAGGTAACCAATGATTACCACCCATACAAGAAGTACTCGAACATGCAACACTTAGGGTGGTATTCTATGCATCTTTTTGGTGTTTTAGTGAAAGCTAACCATCCTTAAATGAAGTACTCGAAGATGAAACACTTGTCGTAGTAGGCTATGACATTTTGTGGAGTTTTATTGAAAGGTTACCACCCATAAATGCAGTACTCGGATTGGAAACACTTCACTAAGTAGGATAAAATGCTTTGTGGTGTTTTCTTGAATAATTACCATCCATAAATGATGTACTATGACCAGAAACACTTCACGTAGTAGGATAAGATGCTTTGTGGTATTTTTTCTGAATGTATACCACCCATAAATGAAGTACTCAGACTTGAAGCACTTAGAGTGGTATTCTATGCTTCTTCCTGGCGTTTTACAGAAATATCACCACCCTTAAACGAAGTACTCGGAGAAGAAACACATCCAGTAGTAGGTTATGATGCCTTGTTGTGTTTTCCTGAAAGTTTACCTTCCGTAAATAAAGTATCGGATCAAAAACATCTCTTGTAGTAGGATATGATTCGTTGTGGTGTTTTCTCGAATGATTACCACCCATAAACGAAGTACTCGGACATGAATCACTTAGAGTGGTATTTATGCTTCTCCCTGGTGTTTTAGTGAAAGGTAACCACCCTTAATGGAGTACTCGAAGAAGAAACACTTCTCATACTAGGCTATGAAGCTTTGTGGAATTTTATTGAAAGGTTACCACCCATATATGCAGTACATGGGTCAGAAACACTTCGCTAAATAGGATAAGATGCTTTGTGGTGTATTCTTGAATTTATCACCCATAAAATATGTACTTCGACCAGAAACACTTCCCGTAGTAGGACAAGATGCTTTCTGGTGTTTTCTTGAATGGTTACCGCCCATAAATGAAGTACTCAGATATGAAGCACTCAGAATGGTATTCTATGCTTCTCCCTGGTGTTTTACTGAAATGTTACCACCCTTAAACAAAGTACTCGGAGAAGAAACACATCCTGTAGTAGGTTATGATGCCTTGTGGTGTTTCTCTGAAAGTTTACCACCCTTAAATAAAGTATCGGATCAGAAACATTTTATTGTAGTGATAGAATTCTTTGTGGTGTTTTCTTGAAAGTTTACCAACCATAAATGAAGTCTCGGATCAGAAAAGCTTCTCGTAGTATTATGGTGTTTTCCTGAATGATTACCACACATAAACGAATTACTCGGACATGAATCACTTATAGTGGTATTTTATGCTTCTCTCTGTTGTTTTAGTGAAAGGTAACCACCCTTAAATGAAGTACTCGAAGAAGAAACAATTCTCTTACTAGGCTATGATGCTTTGTGAAATTTTCTTGAAAGGTTACCAGCCATAAATGCAGTACTCGGTCAGAAACACTTTGCTAAGTAGTATATGATGATTTGTGGTGTATTCTTCATTGATTAACACCCATAAATGATGTACTCCGACCAGAAACACTTCACGTGGTATGATAAGATGCTTTCTGATATTTTCTTGAACCGTTACCATTCATAAATGATGTACTCAGACATGAAGCACTCAATGGTATTCTATGCTTCTCCTTAGTGTTGTACTGAAATGTTATCACACTTAAACGAAACACTCGGACAAGAAATACATTCCGTAGTAGATTATGATGCTTTGTGGTGTTTTCCTGAAAGTTTACCACCCATAAATGAAGTCTCGGATCAGAAACGACTCTCGTAGTTAGGATATGATTCTTTGTGGTGTTTTCTTGAATGATTACCACCCATAAATGTAGGAGTTGGATCAGAAACACTTCGCTAAGTAGGATAAGCTGCTTTGTGGTGTATTCTTGAATTTATCACCCATTAATGATGTACTCCGACCAGAAACAATTCACGTAGTAGGATAAGATGCTTTGTGGTGTTTTCTTGAATGGTTACCACCCATAAATGAAGTACTTAGACATGAAGCACTCAGAGTGGTATTCTATGCTTCTCCATGGTGTTTTCGTAAAAGGTAACCACCCTTAAATGAAGTACTCGAAGAAGAAACACTTCTTATACTAGGCTATGAAGTTTTGTGGAGTTTTATTGAAAGGATACCACCCATAAATGCAATACTCGGATCAGAAACACTTCGCTTAGCAGTAAAAGGTGCTTTAGTGTATTCTTGAATGGTTACCACCTATAAATGATATACTTCGGCCAGAAACACTTCACGTAGAAGGATAAGATGTTTTGTGGTGTTTTTTTGAATGGTTGCCACCCATATTGAAGTACTGAGACATGAAGCACTCATAGTGGTATTCTATGTTTCTCCATGGTGTTTTAGTAGAAGGTAACCACCCTTAAATTATATACTTGAAGAAGAAACCCTTCTCATACTAGGCTATGATGTTTTGTGGACTTTTCTTGAAAGGTTACCACCCATAAATGAAGGCCTTGGATAAGAAACACTTCTCATAGAAGGATATGATGCTTTGTAGTGTTTTCTTGTATGGTTACCACCCCATAAAAGAAGTACTCAGACATGAAGCACTTAGGGTGGTATTTTATGCATCTTTTTGGTGTTTTAGTGAAAGATAACCACCCTTAAATGATGTATCCGAAGAAGAAACACTTGTCGTAGTAGCCTATGACATTTTGTGGAGTTTTATTGAAAGGTTACCACCCATAAATGCAGTACTTGAATGAGAAACACTTCACTAAGTAGGATAAAATGCTTTGTGGTGTATTCTTGAATAATTACCATCCATAAACGATGTACTCCGACCAGAAATACTTAATGTAGTAGGATAAGATCCTTTGTGATGATTTCATGAATGTTTACCACCCATAAATGAAGTACTTAGACATGAAGCACTAAGAGTGGTTTTCTATGCTTCTCCCTGGCGTTTTACTGAAATGTTAACACCCTTAAACACAATACTCAGAGAAGAAACACATCCCGTAGTAAGTTATGATGCCTTGTTGTGTTTTCCTAAAAGTTTATCACCCATAAAAAGTATCGGATCAGAAATGTCTCTTGTAGTAGGATATGATTTTTTGTGGAGTTTTCTTGAAAGTATACCAACCATAAATGAAGTCTCGGATCAGAAATGCTTCTCGTAGTAGGATAGGATTCTTTATGGTGTTTGCTTGAATGATTACCACCCATAAATGCAAGAGTCGGATCATGAATCACAAAGAGTGGTATTTTATTCTTCTCCCTAGTGTTTTAGTGAAAGGTAACCACCCATAAATGAAGTACCCGAAGAAAAAACACTTCTTGTACTAGACTATGATGCTTTGTGGAGTTTTATTGAAAGGTTACCACCCTTAAATACAGTACTCGATCAGAAACACTTCGCTAATTGTATAAGATGCTTTGTGGTATATTCTTGAATGATTACACCCCATAAATGATGTACTCCGAGCAGAAACACTTCACGTGGTAGGATAAGATGCTTTCTGGTGTTTTCTTGAACCGTTACCAGTCATAAATGAAGTACTCAGACATGAAGCACTTAGTGGTATTCTATGCTTCTCTATGGTGTTTTAGTAAATGATAACCACCCTTAAATTATATACTCGAAGAAGAAACACTTCTCATACTGGGCTACAATGCTTTGTGGAGTTTTCTATGCATCTTTTTGGTGTTTTAGTGAAAGATAACCACCCTTAAATGAAGTATCCGAAGAAGAAACACTTCCCGTAGTAGGCTATGACTTTTTGTGGAGTTTTATTGAAAGGTTATCACCCGTAAATGAAGTACTCAGATCAGAAATACTTCACTAAGTAGGATAAAATGCTTTGTGCTGTATTCTTGAATAATTACCATCCATAAATGATGTAATCCGACCAGAAACACTCCACGTGATAGGATAAGATGCTTCCTGGTGTTTTATTGAACGGTTTCCACCCATAAATGAAGTACTCAGACTAGAATCAGTCGGTGGGATTCTATGCTTCTCCCTAGTGTTGTACTGATATGTACTGACTGATATGTACTGACACTTAAAAAATGTACTCAGAGAAGAAATACATCTCGTAGTAGGTTATGATGCTTTGTGGTGTTTTCTTGAAAGTTTACCACCCATAATTGATCTCGGATTAGAAACGCTTCCCGTAGTTAGGATAGGATTCTTTGTGGTGTTTTCTTGAATGATTACCACCCATAAATGCAGGGGTTTTGTCAGAAACACTTCGCTAAGTAAGATAAGATGATTTGTGGTATATTCTTAAATTTATCATCCATAAATGGTGTGCTCCGGCCAGAAACACTTCACGTAGTAGGATAAGAAGCTTTGTGGTGCTTTCTTGCATGGTTACCACCCATAAATGAAGTACTTAGACTTGAAGCACTCAGAGTGGTATTCTATGCTTCTCCATGGTGTTTTCGTAAAAGGTAACCACCCTTAAATGAAGTACTCGAAGAAGAAACACTTCTTATACTAGGCTATGACGTTTTGTGGAGTTTTATTGAAATGATACCACCCATAAATGCAATACTCGGATCAGAAACACTTCGCTTAGTAGTAAAAGGTGCTTTAGTGTATTCTTGAACAGTTAGCACCTATAAATGATATACTCCGGACAGAAACACTTCACGTAGAAGGATAAGATGTTTTGTGGTGTTTTTTCGAATGGTTACCACCCATAAATGAAGTACTGAGACATGAAGCACTCAGAGTGGTATTCTAAGGTGTTTTAGTAAATGGTAACCACCCTTAAATTATATACTTGAAGAAGAAACCCTTCTCATACTAGGCTATGATGCTTTGTGGAGTTTTCTTCAAAGGTTACCACCCATAAATGAAGGCCTCGGATAAGAAACACTTCTCATAGAAGGATACGGTGCTTTGTAGTGTTTTCTTGTATGATTACCACCCCATAAAAGAAGTATTCGGTCATGAAGCATTTAGGGTGGTATTCTATGCATCTTTTTGGTGTTTTAGTGAAAGATAACCACCCTTAAATGAAGTACCTGAAGAAGAAACACTTATCGTAGTAGGCTTTGACTTTTTTTGGAGTTTTATTGAAAGGTTACCGCCCATAAATGCAATACTCATATCAGAAACACTTCGCTAAGTATGATAAGATGTTTCGTGGTGTATTCTTGAATAATTACCATCCATAAATTATGTACTCCAACCAGAAACACTTCACGTAGTAGGATAAGATGCTTTGTGATGATTTCATGAATGTTTACCACCCATAAATGAAGTACTCATACATGAAGCACTCATTGTGGTATTCTATGCTTCTCCCTGGCGTTTTGCTGAAATGTTACCACACTTAAACAACGTATTCGGAGTAGAAACACATCCTTTAGTAGGTTATGATGCCTTGTAGTGTTTTCTTGAAAGTTTACCACCCATAAATAAAGTATCAGATAAAAAACGTTTCTTGTAGTGATAGGATTCTTTGTGTTATTTTCTTGAAAGTTTACCAACCATAAATGAAGTCTCGGATCAGAAACACTTCTCGCAGTAGGATTAGATGTTTTGTTATGTTTTGTTGAATGGTTACCACCCATAAATGAAGTACTCACACATGAAGCATTCAAAGTAGTATTCCATGTTTCTCCCAGGTGTTATATTGAAATGTTACTACCCTTAAACGAAGTACTCGGAGAAGAAACACTTCTCGCAGTAGATTATGATGCTTTGTGGCGTTTTCCTTAATGTTTACCACCCATAAATAAAGTCTCGGATCAGAAACACTTCTCGTAGTAGGATAGAATTCTTTGTGGTCTTTTGTTGAATGATTACCACCCACATATGCAGGAGTCAGATCATGAATCACTTAGAGTGGTATTTTATTCTTCTCCTTGGTGTTTTAGTGAAAGGTACCCACCCTTAAATGAAGTATCCGAAGAAGAAACACTTCTCGTACTAGGCTATGATGATTTGTGGAGTTTTATTGAAAGCTTACCACCCATAAATGATGTAATCCGACCAGAAACAATCCACGTGGTAGGATAAGATGCTTTCTTCTGTTTTATTGAACGCTTTCCACCCATAAATGAAGTACTCAGACTAGAATCACTCGGTGGTATTCTATGCTTGTCCCTAGTGTTGTACTAAAATTTAATCACACTTAAACGATGTACTGAGAGAAGAAATACATCATGTAGTAGGTTATGATGCTTTGTAGTATTTTCCTGAAAGTTTACCACCCATAAGTAAAGTATCGGATCAGAAAAGCTTCTTGTAGTAGGATAAGATTCTTTGTGGAGTTTTCGTGAATGATTACTACACATAAACGAAGTACTCTGACATAAATCACTTATAGTGGTATTTTATGCTTCTCCCTGGTATTTTAATGAAAGGTAACCACCCTTAAATTAAGTACTCGAACAAGAAACAGTTCTCTTACTAGGCTATATTGCTTTGTGGAATTTTATTGAAAGGTTACCAGCCATAATGCAGTACTCGATCAGAAACACTTCGTTAAGTAGTATAAGATGCTTTGTGGTGTATTCTTGAATGATTACCATCCATAAATGATGTACTCTAACCAGAAACACTTCACGTGGTAGGATAAGATGCTTTCTGGTTTTTTTTGAAAGGTTACCACCCATAAATGAAGTACTCAGACATGAAGCACTCAGTGATATTCTAGCTTCTCCCTGGTGTTGTACTGAAATGTTATCACACTTAAACGTAGCACTCGGAGATGAAATACATCCTGTAGTAGGTTATGATGCTTTGTGATGTTTTCTTAAATGGTTACCATCCATAAATGAAGTAATCACGCATGAAGCATTCAAAGTAATATTCCATGCTTCTCCCAGGTGTTTTACTGAAATGTTACCACCCTTAAACAAAATATTCGGAGAAAAAACACTTTATGTAGTAGGTTATGATGCTTTGTGGTGTTTTCCTTAATGTTTACCACCCATAAATGAAGTCTCGGATCAGAAACACTTCTTACAGTATGATAGAATTATTTGTGGTGTTTTCTTGAATGATTATCATCCATAAATCAGGAGTCGGGTCATGAATAACTTAGAGTGGTATTTTATTCTTCTACTTGGTATTTTAGTGAAAGGTAACCACCCTTAAATGAAGTACCCGAAGAAAAAACACTTCTCGTACTAGGCTATGATGCTTTGTGGAGTTTTATTGAAAGGTTACCACGCATAAATGATGTAATCCGACCAGAAACACTCAACGTGGTAGGATAAGATGATTTATGGTGTTTATTGAACGATTTTCACCCATAAATGAAGTACTCAGACTAGAATCACTCGGTGGTATTCTATGCTTCTCCCTAGTGTTGTATTGACATGTAATCACACTTAAACGATGTGTTCAGTGAAGAGATACATCCCGTAGTAGGTTATGATGTTTTGTGATTTTTTCCTGAAAGTTACCATCCATAAATGAAGTCTCGGATCAGAAACGCCTCTCGTAGTTAGGATATGATTTTTTGTGGTGTTTTCTTGAATGATTACTACCCATAAATGCAGAGGTCTGGTCAGAAACACTTCGCTAAGTAGGATAGGATGCTTTGTGGTGTATTCTTGAATTTATCACCCATAAATGATGTACTCCGACCATAAACACTTCACATAGTATGATAAGATGCTTTGTGGTGTTTTCTTGCATGGTTACCACCCATAAATTAAGTACTCAGACTGGTATTCTATGCTTCTCCCTGGTGTTTTACTAAAATGTTACCACCCTTAAACAAAGTACTCGAAGAAAAAAACACATCCTTTAGTAGGTTATGATGACTTGTGGTGTTTTCTGAAAGTTTACCATCCATAAATAAAGTATCGGATCAGAAACGTTTCTTGTAGTGATAGGATTTTGTGTGGTGTTTTCTTGAAAATTTACCAATCATAAATGAAGTCTCGGATCAGAAAAGCTTCTCATAGTAGGATATGATTCTTTGTGGTGTTTTCCTGAATGATTACCACACATAGAAGTATTCAAACATGAATCACTGTGGTATTTTAGTGAAAGATTATCACTCTTAAATGAAGTACTAAAAGAAGAATCAGTTCTCGTACTAGACTATGATGCTTTATGAAATTTATTAAAGAATTACCAGCCATAAATACAGTACTCATAGACGTTATCATTAATCCTCTAATCTTCAATTATCTCTATTGAAATATCTCCTTGAACTCATAGTCTCATACCTATAACTATCAGAGGTTCAGGCAGATAGCCCGATTCACGAGTTGTACAATTATGTGGATATATGGATTAAAAAAGGTCGGGTAATTAAATACATCAAATGGTATCACGAGTCCAGATTATGTTTCAGGGTCGAATATTGTGTACACGCTCAAAAAAGACGTTGCCAGCAAAGCTGGCTCATTACAATATTACATCATAACTCATATAAGCAAACCAATTCAAGTTATCTTCTTAAAATGTATAATAAAAGCATTAGCTTTACAAAACTGTCATAACAAGGAAACAAAATTTCAATGTATACATATATATATTAAACATTAATTCAATTTAATGTCCCATGCTACACCTATTATGGCGCAATCGAGGAACATATATAGCAGAGATAATTGTATCACTACACTTAAAATTAGCCTAACACTGCCATCTAGCGCATATGATTTATCCAGACTTATTATAAGAATTTAAAGGAAAAGAGAGATATATATCTAGCTACGGTTTCTCATAGCTGCATCATAATTGAGAATACACGTTAACTCGATCGCAACTTCTTGCAACGATAGTTATCTGATATCTCCTCCTCCTCCTCCTCCTCCTTCCCCTTCTCCTCCTCCTCCTCCAGCTGCTGCGCTTTTGAACTTGTTTCTCCTTCTTCCCATTCCGGAGGCCGCTCGTTCAAATCAAAGTGGCTGTGTAGCGGCTCCTTGCTTTGTAAATTAGACGATTGCCCGTCTAGCGACTCCACCTTTTCTTGGATGTTAGATGATTGTCTGTCTAGCGGCTCCTTCTTACGCTTCAGGTCTCCTTTGTAATGCATCCTCTTGTGACCGCCAAGTGCCGGTCCAGAAGGAAAGCTTTTCCCACAAGTCCTGCACCGGTGCACTTCTACCTTACCTTGACTTTTTGGTTTTTCTAGTGGGACATTATTATCTTGCTGTGGTCTACACTTAGAAAACCCAGATAGTAGGTCTAGCTCACGCAGAGCTCCATTAGTAAAGTCGTTTGCACAAACAGTGCATTTGTGTACTCCTGCCTCGCATGGACTCGGTTTTTCTGGTGCAACATCATTATTTGAGTAAGAAGAGCCGGATAGTAAGTCTAGCAAACATGTTCTAGAAAATAAGCATTTTGCGCAATCCTCACATCGGTGTACTTCTGAATTCCGCACAAACCACGCACAAAACTCCGATATCAAGTCGGAAATTCGGGAGGACAATTTTAGTTCACACGGTGCTTTATCAATGGACATGGAGGTGTTGCCGGTGCTGGGGAAATTGCCTTTGGGTTGCTTGTTTTCTTCCGGTGGTGTTGACATGGCTTTAGTCACTCCTGAGGGGGAGAATTGTTGGAGATAGTATATATATACTGGTGGTGTGGGCAATACCAGAGAGGAGAACACTTAATAGAGGTCTGAGATTAGATTGATATATATATAAGGTGCTTGTATATTTTAAGAAAGACAATCGTGGCTTTAGAGGTCTGTATGCGGTTAATTTGTAAATAAAAGCACTGCAGGAAATAACATTGCTCTGAAGTGATTATGTAATATTTTTAGATTCTATCTTTCAGGAAAGGAAACCTCACTTCCAAGTTTTCAGGAATAATAATAACTCTGTTTGTAGCATCTTTTATTTTCGTTTATTTTCTTCCCTTCTTAAGATTCGAGAAACTTTTTATAATCTAGTAAAAATAATTAATATAGTTATTTATAGTATATATGATGCTCAATATATAACTTCTAAATTTGAATCAGAATTAGTCTGTTGATTAAAATTAACTAACTAAATTTATATCATGACTTCGACAATTTCAAATTCTTAGTTCCAGTTTGCTCGTTTCTTAGTTCCAGTCATAATAATAAAAAAAACGATTACGAGTAATTTTAGTTGCTACTGGAACTTTCAGTGGGCAAATTTATATGATATGTTTAATATGTTTATAATTGATATATCGTGGTTTTCTGTATATACACCTTCTTGTCATGTTCTGAATGTACTTATTAGATGTTTTTCAAAAGCTTTGATAAAACTTATTATGATGTTTTAATATATGATGTTTTCAAAAGCTTTGATAAAACTTATTATGATGTTTTAATAATGATGCTTTGTATTGGGCTGAAAAATCTTTCTTGGGCTTTTTAAATGTTCTTAGAAATTTGTTTACCTTCTTCTCTGAACATAATTTTACATATATGCTTCAATCAGATGTTCTTATTTTTGTTTGTTTCAATCTTTCTCAATAATGAATGATTGGTGGTCTTATATGGTATTAGAAATAAACAAAGGGCTGAATTGAAAACTAAAAATAGATAATTTAAAATAAAAATTGAGAGGATGGAATGCTAACTTATGAAAAGACATTAAAGAAACAAAAATCATATAATAAATCAAATGAATCACTATGAAATAACAGCAGAACAAAGAAGTCTAAAATAAAATGAAATTGATAATTATTTGACAATTCAAAATGAATTATACAATATACATCACAAATATCAAAGAGCAAAGAGCAAAAACAAGATAGCTAAAGGAAGGTGATGCACATTCAATTTTTTTTCATAATTGCTTCATTTCAGAAAAGTCATAATACAATTTCCACATTAATGATAAATGATATAGAAGTTAAAGATGAAAACTTGATTACTAAACATAAATAACAACACTACAAACAAATAATTGATCATTCAGATATGTTATGGGCTGAATTAGATAAAGGAATTTAGCAAGAAAATGAAAAAAAATCACAGCACAGGAAAATGAAGAATTAATAGCATCTTTTACATTAGAGGAGATACATAATGCAATTAAGCAAATGGACCCAAATAAAGCCCTTCCTGATGGTTTTTCAATAGCATTTTATCAAAAATGTTGGAAAATCATTAAATATGATTTATATGAGTTATTTAAAGATTTCCATAACAATGAACTAGATATATCAAAATTAAATAGAGCAGCTATAGTGTTAATATAAAAAATTAAAGATGCAAATGATATTAATGAATTTAGACCCATTAGTTTGCTAAATTGCAGTTTTAAAATTTTTACAAAAGTTCTAGCAAATAGAATGCATAATATTACATATAAAAATTAGTAGAAATCAATTATGTGCTTCATTACAAGGAAGAAACATAATGAAAAGCATAATAGCAACACATGAGGTGTTACATTCAGTGCAGGCTTATTAATCAAATTAGATTTTCAGAAAGCTTTTGACAACATTGATTGGAAATATTTAATCAAAACTCTAAGAGATAGGGGGTTTCATGAACAATGGATAAGATGGATAGAAAAAATATTAATTAAAGGGCATAGTGCAATTATGGTAAATAGACAATCAAGCACTTTTTTTTAATGTAAGAAGGGTCTAAGGCAAGGAGATCCTATATCTCCTTATTTATTCATTATAGCAGTTGATTCACTTTCAAAAATGTTAGAATTAGGAATTGAAAAACATCTTTTCAAGGTTTAGGCCCACTATTGACTAATGAAAAACAAATAATGAATTTACAATATATAGATGACACATTAATATTCATTAAAGCTGAAGATCATATGGTTGAAAATTTAAAATGGTGTTTGAAGACTTTTGAAGGTTTACCAGGTCTTAAAATTAATTACAGCAAAACTGAAATGATTCCATTAAATCTAGAAACACACTTAGGAGAACACTATGCAGAAAAATTAGGATGCAAAATAGAGAAATTACCATTAAAATACTTGGGACAACCACTCCATTGGAAAAAACCAAGTAGAACATATTGGTTAAATATTATAAGTAAAATTTCAAAAAAAATTACCAAATTGGCATGGAAAAATGCTATCTTTGAGAGGGAGATTAATTCTATTAAATTCAGTTCTATCTTCAGTACCATTATATTACATATCTATATACAGAATGTCAAGATGGGATTGGAAAAAATGGATAAAATTAGAAGAGATTTCTTATGGTCAGGGTCAAACCAAGGTAATAAAAAGAAAAATTTCATTAGTTAGATGAGAAAAATTGTGCAGGAAAAAGGAATATGGAGGCTGGGTATATTAAATATTTTACAAATGAATTATGCTCTAATTTGTAAATGGGCATGGCTTTTTTTATAACAACCACATATTAGTATTTGGAAAGAAATAATCATAGTTAAATATAATAAATTCAGTGGAAATGCATTCCCCCTTTGGTCAGGTGTCAGTCAACTATATAACCTTATTCAAATAAATAATAATAGAATTTTTGGAAATGGAAAATCAATTGATTTTTGGAATGACATTTGGTTGAATAATTGTGCTTTCAAATTACAATACCCTTTAGATTATAGGAAATCAAAATCTGAAAACATCACTTTGGCAAAAATATGGAACAATGACAATATCAATTTAAATTTAAATAGAGGGGTTTCAAGTGAAATGAGAATACAAAAAGCAAGATTAGTTAGTATTGTGCATAATATCAATTTTAATAATGAATGTGATTCTTCGAAATGGAATCTAGAACCAAATTGTATTTACTCAGTTCAATCCATGTATAATTTCTTTAATCATGGTGGAGTTCACATAAATCTAAAACATACTGTATGGAATCTAAAAATACCTTTAAAATTTAAATTATTTGCATGGCTGGTACTAAATAATAGAATCCTCACAAAGAACAATTTAAGTATAGGGGAATTCAGACACCATTAAACTGTGTATTGTGTGGTAATCATGTGGAAACAGTAGAACACCTTTTTTTTAATTGTTAGGTAAGTTCTCAAATATGGTTAAAACTCAAGTATGAAAACATATCACAGAACCGCATTGATTTATCATCAATAGAAAAATTATGATATTCTTTCAAACCTTTAACAAATAATCAATTTCAAAAATAGGGAGCATTATTTGCAGCTACTATATGGATAATATGGACCCAGAGGAATAATATAGTGTTTCAATAAAAAAAAAATGAAAAGTGCATACACATTATACAATATGATGATACATTTATACAATTTTTGGACAAGAGGTCCTTTACAAAATGTGAATTTTAATAGAGCACACAAATCAAAGCGATACAGACACAATGTTATAGGAGTTTGAAGATAGAGAGAATGAAGAAGTGGAACAAGAGATGAATACGACATATGAAGATCTTTTGGATGAATAAAAGAGCTCACAAGATGTCAATGTGAAGAAATTTAGTGAAGCATGTCTTTTTTTTGTGAAATTTTCTTAAGAGATGGCTGGATTTTTGCAAGGTTTTTTTTCTTCTGAAATTTGTATAGGAGATTAGAAGATATATTTTGTTGCTTTGAGGTAAAAGGAACAAATTGGAGCATGAAATAAGGTACTTGGTACCAGGAGTGAATGTGGTACCAAGAGCAAGACACAATTCAAAACTGGTATCAGGGGTATGGTACCAGCAGCTTTTAAGTGTGTTAGGGTAAGTTCTTAGGTGAAAGATCAATTGTTTTTTTTTTGTTAGTTAGATTTGGTATCGGCAGATAATGGTATATGTCTTATATACTATTTTTCTGTCGAAAGACATTGTAATTTTTGTTGTTACTTTCATTTAATGGAAGTTGGCTCTCTGTCTTGGAGAAGCTGTAATAAAAAAATCTTTCTCAATAGTTTTAATCGTCTAAATTTAGAACCCACTAGACTTAATTAGAACCCTCTAGACTTAATTAAGTTTAATAATTCAGAAAACATAAATAAGATAAAAATAAAGGGAAGATAGTAAATCACTTCCACGATTAGCCCCCCTTAATTATATGGATGGAAACTGATAAATAAACAAGAATAACTTGACTTGCAAATTGAAATTTCCTTGCTCTATTTTGAATAAAATATCGAATAAATTAAAAGTCAGTTATGAAACCATTATTATTTCTTGGCAGTTCTCTTATAGATAAAAATTTAACGTTAGTACGACACAATAGATTCTTTTGATAATGTAATTAATTGATGATAATTAAGTACCTGTTACTAAAAAAAAATATACAAAAAAATCATAATAGACAAAAATACTTATGCTTGAAAGAAAATTTACATAACAGTAAATCAAATTTAAATTGAAACTGTAAGAAAAAATGATCCAACATCGTCTTCTTTCACATATTTCTTGCATTATGAATCCCGCTGCGGATGGACAGATTTACTAAGGCTGAGGTGGGACTAGTGTCCTCTGGAGAGATTTTTCTCTCCAGTGAGGAGAGACGGATATGGACTGTCAGATTAAAAATCACGCTTGACTATTAATCATATGATTCAAGGGGATTTTAATATTATTAATTAGAATCGTTGATTCTTAATTCGACAGTTCAGATCAAAACTTCTCTCTCTGAAGAGAAAAAAATCTCTTCAAAGAATTTCGTTACGGGGGCAGCTGCTTCTGGGTTCTAAAAAACCTGCAGGGTTGCTATTGTGCTAGTAATTTTCCCTCCTCTATTTTGGGCTTCGGTCTAATTTAATGTAAGCTTAAGGAACAAAATAACAGCCACTCACTCAGATGGAAACAAAATCCTTGGCTGAACTTTTTGTTATGCAAAGAGGAGAACTTTGGATATGAACCGTTGGATTAAAGATCAACGGTCGAGATTAATAACATAAATTTTTTCTCATGAATCATATAATTAGTGATCGAGCGTAGATTTTTAATCCGACAACTCACATCAAGCTCCGTAGAGAGCGAAGAAAAAATCTGCAGAGGATATGATTCCCACTTAGATGTGAGCCTGTGATTTTGTAGTTAGAACGATGTTTGTTCGATGACGGTATTGTGTAAAAGGGAATCAAACTTTTTTACTTTTCTTTTCATATGTGAAAATTATCCAGATATATATTATTTTTATACAACAACAACAACAAATTCTTTTGTTCCAAACAAGTTGGGACAAAAATATCCATATTCATATATGTTGTATATTTGAAAAGATTATGTGAATATAGATATTTATATTGGTTTGAATTGTTAAAATAACGTGGATATCTGAACTATCATAATTTGAAATAATATCATATACCGTAAGGATTTCATTTGCAAAATGGTGCTAATTACAAATATTTGTGAAAATTTTGGCTACATCAAAGATAGGTACACTAGGTACTCGAAGTCATTTTGAACCATTTGATCTTGATCTATAGTGCGAAATGTATCTAACCGTCCGGAGCGACTTGGAGAACTTAGTGTATGCATCTTTGGTTTATCCAAGTTTTTTCCTTAATATTTTGATATATACATCTCAATTTCTAATTTATTATGAACATATTCATATATTTTACCGAATTTGATATTATAAAATTTTAATTTTATTATTTTAAATACTTATTTTAATTTATGTGTATATTTATTTATATTATATGTTACTTTTTATTATATATCCGATAATTATTCGCTTCTTATTCGTAACTGAATTCGTATCTGTTTAATGTGGATTTGATTTTGAATTTTAGCAGCCGCAGAACATTTGTATTTGTACATGTATCTGCTTGCACAAGCTTTGAATATGAATATGATTTCAGCACTATCTATTTCGTATTCGTTCTGTTTTCGCCCCTACCTTAAATAATTCCCCTTAACAGCGTGATTTCAATTAATTTGTTAGTATCTTCGTTTTACCAAAAGGTTAAAAGTTAAGGGACAAAAAAGATAGTTGAACAAATTAATATCATCAGAGGATCTGAGATTTCCATAGTGGCAATTTAGTTTTTCTCTTACCCAAAAAAAAATCTGACCCAAAGAAGAGAAAATTGGATTTTTTATTTTTTTAGATAGAAATGGCATTGATCCTCATTTCTATCTCAAAAAAAAAAAAAAAAATCCAATTTTCTCTTCTTTGGTTCTTCAAATTTATGTTGTATTTTTTCCCTAAATAAAGTAGCTCATGCATGATGCATGTATGTTATCAAATTTACCTACGGGTTTCCAATCAAAAAAAAAAAATGTATGTTATCAATCCTCTAATCTGAATACAATAAACTTCTTTTTCTGTGCCTCAAGATATCCAAAATCATTTATTTTTAGCGTTGTGTAGTTTCAAATGAGGTACGGCTGTCGGCTGATCATATAACTAATATAGATTGGGCCTCACCATTTCTATACAAGGTTTTTTTTTCATTTTTTTCCTTTGATCAATTGCTCAGCAGTAAACGAAAAAAAAACTCAAAAAAGAATGTGAGTAACGTGAATTTTACTGACAGTGTAAAGGGATTCGGATCTGGTGCTACGCGACACTGCACGTAGTGTAGCTCACTTGCGGGCCATCCGATCTTTTATCTGCATCAATATTTGTGCAAAACATAAAGATCTCCTGGCTTTTATTGTTGACGGTCAATCCGAACCGTTCAGCTGTGTTACACGGGGTACTGCACGACCGCTGATTCGGGTTCGGGTAAAGGAGACTGTTGAATTGCTTATCTTCTCTCTTTTGTGAATGATCTCCTTGCGACACGTGAGAAACCACCTGAAGTCAGTGACCCCATGTGTCAGTTTCGGTTGGTGTACCAAGACCTAGAGTAAGCAAGAAAATTGGGGAGAGGAAGAGACAAATTAGGCTGGCTTATTTGTCAGTTTCGGTGAAAAGTCAAACAATGGAATTAAACGCTGGGCTGCATTGCTGTTAGTTTTATATTTAGTGTTAATTAAGCGAGATGGGATTAATGATACTTAGTGACATTAAATTAAATTACACTTGTGTAGACTACATTTCCTGGGAAATTTTCTTCTTTCCAACGCCTGCGTTGACAACCGGATAAATAACGGTCTTCTAGAGGCTGGATCTTTATGTGCTTATATACCAAGTAACGTTACCTGTTGCATCACAAACTTGAAATATGAAGAGAATTATGGTACTATGCTTTGCAGAGCCTGTGATTGTGAATTATTAGATCGCGCTTTGTTATTTGTGTCAATATTATGTTCAAAAATTCAATAGTTCTACAATGGCAAATTGCTGTTTTTCGTGTTTTACAAAGCATAGTATCACAACTCATATGAAGAACTTGGAAAATAATGACTCGCTACATTGTTATAAGCAACACCAAGATGCAGAAGATAAATTGTCTGGAACTATGTTGTCAGGGAAACAGGATATTCTGAGGGACCCATTCAATAAAGGAGAATTTCAAGTTGCATGATTAAAAAAAAATGAAAGAGAAGAAACTAGAGAACGGAAGGAAGATGGAAGAGTTGTCGTTTTTTATTAATGCAAAAATAATTAAAGAATTATTAAAAAAAAGATTGTTTAGGTTTTTAGATTCACTATAAAGACATGAAAAATTTACTATTTCTTTAAAATTATAAAAGAACGGTATATTTCCTACCGCTTTTTTATTATTCACTTTTTCTAGAAAATATATCGTTTCTTTAAAAATAGCATTGGAACAATGAATTCTCCAATCGTTCGTTTTATTGGATGAAAAATCAAGATACTTTTTCTTTTTTATAATAGTTTTTATTTATTTTGTTATTAATAAAAAATGTCAAGAGTTATTCGGAAATAGCATACGAGTAAAGAGTTCAAAGCATTAATGCTTGTCCCCACTCTCAAGTTCTCAACTGCAAAATGTATTTTCTGAAGGTCAAATTTGTAAAAAAATGAAATATTAAAATAGAATATATTCAATATTAAAAAGAAAATTAGAACAAAGTACGAGTTGATTCGCTTCTGATAACATTTTTAGGTGTTGAATGCATGATATTGATTGATATCAGATAGAATCACGGACGGATTCATGTAGAATTAGAGGGGTCCGAATTTGCTATTATTTTTAGCAAAGAGGAGGGTTCTATTATTTCGATCTGGATCGTATAATTAAAATTACACGGATCAAATCGTTCACAGATTTGACTGAGGAGTTGGCTGTAAAAAATCTCATTCGTTACTTAAATTTCAACGGATGAGATTTGAATAATAAAATCATACTTTTCTTTTTAAAAAAAATAGGTGATGTGAATCCAGAGTTAGAGTAGAGCAAGCGCTCCACTCTGAGAAGTTTTTTTAATATATCTGATATATTATGTAATATGTCAAAAGAAATTTGAAAAATATGTTCCCAAAATTATAATTTCAATACAAAAATTTGCAAAAATATACGTATGATTTAAATTTTGTCCCACTCTAACAGAAATTATACGTGTCTTTTTCTGACGAAAATTCAAATTCCGAATTCCCCAAAATCTTTTAGGTGGAACGATGAACGATCGCATTTTGAAGAGAGATTCTGTGGTGCTTTCTTGTGAACTTTTTGGGCTGCTTTTTAAATAGTTAGAGTGAAATCTAATACTAATGCACTGTATTTATAATAATAACAACAACATTATGCTACCGACCGGCGACCGTATGTTATTGATATAAAATGATAAAATCGCAATGGATCTTTTTTATTGGCTCCACGAAGAATCAATATCTATCATTGTGAAAATTTTATTTGAAAAATATTAGCAATAAAAAAAAGTAGCTCGGGGCACGTATCTCCAGCTTATGTGTGGTCCGAAAAAAATGGATCACATTGAAATCTTGTACATCTTTATATTAGCAATACATTTTAAAAAACATTGAAGTATAAAATTACTTCATAAGTATGTTACTGGACATAATTAACTGAAATCAAAGTGTATAACAATTAATTGTTGAAATCTTATAACAAATAAATTGAGAAAAATAATTTAAGATATATCAAACTTTTCATGACAGTTAAAAGTACAATAGAACAAATTTTAAAGCCTAGTCACCTTATATGATTAATATATGGATTAATATAAATTAGAAAATTAATTACTATGATCAATTGTCAAAATTCATGATTTTTCAAATAAGATGATGTGAAATTTAATTTGAACCATTTTCCTTGTAAACTGCATAAACTCAAATTTGTCTAAAATCATCCAATAATTATAGTAAAGTTATGATGCTCCTAAGTGTACTAAGATCTCTCGTGCTCTTAACTCAAAAATATCATTACACATTTTTAAGTTTGGATTTATCATGCTCAATAATTTATTTATATCAAAATCTAGAAGGAGACAAAAAGTTTCTATTATTAGACTTTGTGAGTGCATTTTGGATTTTTGAAAGTGCCTGCAAAGTAATAATAAAATAATTAATTTTTATATATAAAACTAGATCATTTTCAAAGGTTCAAAACATGTACTTCAAAAATAAAATTAATTTTTTTTGTTTCCCACTAGAATTTGATATAAATAAATTACTGAGAATGATAAATCAAATTTAAAAGTGTCCAATGATGCTTTTGAATTAAGAACACATGAACCCTTGATGCTTCTAAGAGCAACATTGCTTTACTCCAATAATTATCGCACACATTACCAAAAACTAAGTAAAGAAGTTTCACAAATAAAATACTAAAATATATGAACGAGAGGAATCGAAATTTTATTCTGTGGTTTACATTATTACCACATTTTCACATTTAATAATCCAAAATCTTGATTTTGACAAAAATAATTAAACAATCGAGTTTTATTCCTACTCACGAATTATGAATGTATGTTGAAATTTATAAAAGCTAGTATTTAAACAATGTAAAGAGATTCAATGATTATTTCACTATAATTGGTTATGATTGTTTTGTTTTATTTTGATGATGTTGAGTAAATTTCAAATTTAGGTTTTCAATTGCAAATGGGAAATGATCTAGTATTATAATTGTATCTAATTATGATGACTTTCAAGAGATCATGATTTCGGATTTTTGTGGGAACAAAGATGAGAATCTTGTTAAGAGACATTTAATGATAGATGTTAAAGACTACGAATATCTCTTATATAAAAATTAATTAACAGAAAAAGAATAATCCAGTCAGATGAGACAAGAAACGTGATTCTTCATAATTTTAAATTAGATCAAATATGAAAAGAATATGATGTCAAACACGAACGAGTTATTGAGATTGGTTGTTGCTCTAAAAGTTTAAAGTTGCATGTTCAAGCTCTAATGAATGTGTTGAACTTAAAAGTTTGTTTAAATCTGAAGATGAATGATAGAATAATTTTATTATTCTTGTTTTTAATTGTACAAGAAGGTACATATATATATTTATAGTTACTTTTAGATACTGTACCTATATGATCTATAGGGTCTAAATCATATAATGGTAAAAAAATATTACCGTTAAACAGTAGATATCCTTTTTGTGAGCTCTAATTTTCTAAACTCTGCCAATGATGATTCTTTTCTGAGAATTATTTGTCATCTTTAAATACTTCAGATATCCTTCTATTCTTCTACTTTTCAACGGAACGTTTTGGGAAAACATTGATATCTTAAAATAGACATAAAGAAGGTAAAATCAGAAAAATGAAATATGAACATAAATTTGAAATATGTCTTCTAATATTCATTTTTTAAACTGTTCTACTAAAACTAATTGAAAATCAGAGCACAATAAAAATAAAAAATAAAAAACACCGGATGTTTTAAGTTGTACTCGGAAATTCTCAGAAGAAAACCGAGTTTTAAGGTCTTCAAATTGGGTCAAAGTTCACGTTTGATTCGTTGGCAACGAGTCATGATCACCAAAGAGACTAGACTGTTCTTTGATGTTCTTTATCTCATAAAAACTTTATTAAATATTAGATTCGGGACGGATGCAGTAAGGTTCAGAGGGGCAGCGGCTCTTTTGATTTTTTTACAAAATATATTATATAATTTGTCAATTTTTTTTGAAAAATATATTATAATTTGAATTTTTTAAATGTGCTTCATTTTGCGCCTGAAATAAATTATAGATCTTATTTCTTCTCGACAAAAAACATGAATTCGCTTCTGAAGCCCTTAATGACTTTAGATTTTATTTAGCAAATAATGATTTACTGAAGCTTTGAAATTCTTATAGAATTTTGGATTTAAAAAATTCTTATAGTTCTTTTTTGGATTTTCTTTCGAGAAAATAACTTTTGAATAAGCAAATTAGACATTTAAAATAAATAAAAAACTTTTTCTATAAAATAAAATTCACATTAAGAAAATTTTAAGCACAAATAAATTTTCAAAATAATAAAATTTTGTGTACTAGTAATCAGCAGAATTGATTGTGCGTTAAAATTAATATTGCGTCAATTCAAGTACAATACACTGAAAGTTGCATTATTTTAAGAGACCCACATCACAATCATTCGATAGAGGCCTAGAGGGTGCAAAAGGACTTTAATGTCAGATATGAGGTGCTATAGGAGTGTTGTAAAGATAGAAAGTAATCGATATTTAATATCAGACTTTAATTGGCAATCGCTATTAAAGATCTATTTTATTACAAGACTTAGTTAACGTCTGTTATTAAAGATCCTTTTTAATGTCGATCTTAGTCAGAGTTCGTTATTAAAAATGACTTTTAATAGCGGCTCCTAGGTGACAACCAGTATAAAATGGTTTAAAAAAATAAAAAAGTGGCAGGTGCCTCGAGACAACCTAGAATCTTTCTAACGCTGGCAGGTGCCTCGAGACAGCCACCTCTAACATGGGCATATTTGCCAATCTAACCGTAAAAATCAATTAATTGAAGAATAAAAGCTTGGCCCTTTTGCTTTGTAACATAGAAGAATTGGAAAAGTTTAATAGAGGGTCAAAAAACAATATTTTTCTCTGATTTCTAGGCACTTTTGCAGGAACTTTTGCTGGTATGGGACCTAGAGCTTAGAGGCGCAAGTAATACTTACACCCCTAAGCTTATTTCTGAAAAAATGCCTCTAGTTTGATACTACTTAATAATACTAATAATAATTATGAAAGCACTAATATAAATAATAATTATATGAAAAATAAAAAAACATTTACAAAAAAATAAAATAAATATATGAAGAAATAATAATAATAATAATAATAATAATAATAATAATAATAATACCGAAATAATAAGAAATAATGTAAATAAATAATATAGAAGAAATAAAAGAAATAGTGTAGTATTAATATTAATACATAATTAATAATTAAATAATATACAATTAATAATGACAATAATAAAAAGAATAATGAAAAAATAATAATAATAAAACAAAAGAGTAGAAGTATTATTTTTTCTCATACTTTATGAGAAATAAAAACAATCTAGTGGCAGTGGGTTGGGTTAGAGACGCTGAGCTTGAGAGAGAGCATGTGTTTGAATCTCTGCTGTACAATTTTTTACTTGTGCCCCTGATGTGTGAAATTGATCTGGAAACTCCAGAGAACATCCATATTTGAAAACATATATGGGCGCAACTATTACTTACGTCTCTAGTAATGATTTTAACTGTAACATCTTAGCACATGTACCTTTTTTTGCACATATGGTACCATCACAATTTACTAATTTAATTTACAAATAAAATGACTATCTGAACCAAAGAAAATGGTTATTTAATCATACAATCAAACTTAATAAAAGAGTACATTAAACTTCATAAAATAGTGTAATTAATCATACACAAAGGTCCATAAAAGAATGCACCCAAATAAAATGGTTTCATTGCTTGCCTAAAAAAAGATAACACATGCAATTTATAATAGAACAAGCTTCATCTTCTTGAGAACAAGCCCTGTTCTAATTACCTGTGTTAATAAAATTTGAAACATTAAATGAGCAATAGAAGTCGCAATTGTTATTTTGACCAAAAAATATTATAGTATTACCTTCGTTGTTCGGGGGTGAAGTGTATGTGCGCCTACTGTATCTTGGTTGTTTGCATCGCCCACAAGTATATGTTTGTCGATGTGTATTTTATTCATCCATTTCATTCTGAATCCTTATACGTTGTCGTCGATTCTTCTTAACATACTTTGTCGGGTCCTACACTAGTTTGGGTTGTGGAATTTCAAGCCATGTGTCAGAATTGCTAAAGGGCTCAAATTCGGGTGTCCACATTGCCAACAACTCAATAACACGATAAAAAGGAGCTACATACCCATTACTACTTATGCCCCCTTGCAAACAACATGCTAAGATATGAGAATAATGTATACCCATTATTTTTTGTTTTTGACAAGTGCATGTACCTCCGGGCACTTCTAACTGAATCGTATGTATTTTGTTTTCTTTAATCTTGTTGTTGCCCACAAATCATTGATCCGTTTGAACCTCATATTTTCGTTCGTTATGGTATGCTCTCACCGTATGTATATTTCCTCTTAATCTTCTCTCCTCCAATAGGACTTGGATTTTGCGGGAGAAGAGGAATCCTTATTCAGTCATTTTTCAGCTTTTGACCGTCTCTTAGCAAAATATTTTATCGACTTGTAAAATGTTATTTCAACAAGCAAAGTTACAGGTAACTCACGTGTTTTTTTAAAATATTATTAAGGGACTGGTCCATTTGTTGTCATCATGCCTAATCTATGACCTTCCTCATCGAATGAAAGAGCCCATAAATCATATGGCTATCGATTGTTCCTATCGACGTCGTTAGGGTCTCTATCGATATCCTCAAAATTGATGTTGGGGCATTTTTCGCGAATACGGTCGAGCCTCGTGAGAAACTTGCTCTTTTGATTTTGTTTCAATGCTTGCCTCAAAATCGATGTTAATTTTTTGTTTGTAAATTCTTTTGTGAAATTCTGACATATGTGCCTTGAAAAATGTCGATGGAAGACATGTCCATCTTGGGTACTCCATGCTAGGTTTGTCTGGATGAAAACCCGCAAGATACTCTTGTGACGATATGAGAGTATCATCATAACTCGTGATCAAACCACTTCCCTACGGACAAATTTCATAAAATCCTCCCAAGATTTGTTGTTCTCGGTGTCAACCAAGGCGAAGGCAATGGGCGACAACTATATTCCGCATCGAACCACATGAAACTAACTGTTAGATTAAACTCTTTTCTTGTTTGACAATTTGCAAAATAAATCAGTACTAACCTTGCATCATTTAGTTTGGGGACCCTAAATCCAAGATTTATGCAGGTATATTCTGATGATGCAAAGGCTCAAACATGCATGTACAAGTCATAACATTCACAATGATATCAAGAGCAAGCATCTTGGGAAGAAATAGAGGCTTGGCAGAGCCATGCGTTATCATAATGCATGGAAAACCAGTCACAATCGGTTCCCTATCGATCATAATGGATTGCACACCCGTCACAATGGGTTACCAACTTGTTGTAACGAATTGAAGAGGAGAAGAGTTGAAGACAAGGGATTTCTACTGTTTGACAAAGCCATGTGTTATCATAACTCATCTCAGACCTGTCACAATGGGTTGCCAACCGTTATAACGAGTTCTCCACCCGTCACAACGGTTTTCTATCCAGGAGGGCCCAGAAGTCAGTCAGCCAAGCACTGAAGGGCTTTTTGAGAAAGGCACCAACTTGTTACAACGGGTTTTGTAATGGGTTGGTTGTTTTTTGTAACGCAAGATTTCTAGGCTTCGAGATGTGCCCATCATACATATACCTTGGGGATTCGAACACAATTGAGCACCAGAAAGAACACAATAGCCTTCTCCTTCAACATCATCACCAAGAGAGTGACAGGATAGCCAAATTGTCTAATTGTCGATTCGAGAACACTTAGTTGTTGTTTTAGTTTGGTGAAATACGTTGTATAGTCAAGTAGTTCATCTTCATCCTTGATGGTGTTGTCAATCAGACATGTTTACCTAGAAGGGTTCCCCTTTGCGGCCGCAAGAGATCAGGTGATACTTGGAAAGAATTTGCTAGAAATCCAGCAGTTCAATTACGACTCCAATAGTCCATCTTTGTGGCCGCAAGAGACTTGGTAGATTTCCTGCCAAGTTTGGATTCAATTCAATTGCAGCCGCAACAAGATTTATTGTGATCGCAAGAGACATGCGCAGAGGTAGAAAATCTTGCCTTATTTTGTCGATATCTTTCTAAATTGTATTCCAAACAATACCAAATTTGAGGAACGTATTTACAGCAGTGAATATGATAATTTTGAAAAGAATTGGAGAGAATATATTATCAAATATTCCAAAGAATATTTGGTATTAATTATTGTATCTTCCAAGATACATTTTCACTAGTATAAAAGACGTTGGATCTTCAAGCATTAACGACATCAAATTATAGGACACATGTGTTGTGATTAGCCTCCACTTTCTTCTGCATTACATAATGTTATTTCTCGGTTCGTTCGTAACCTTGAAAGATAGCTTGGCACCGATAACTGCTTAAAAGGATTCGCTTGCGCAACACGGTGGTGCTCAACCATCTCCAACGATCCTTGATCAAGAGACTCGTGTACAAGGAAGACCGTTGGGATGGAAAGTATGGCATCATGAATATTCACACAGAGGTTTTATTTGAATTGCAATTGCTTAGTTTAGTTTTTTCAGCATTTTGGCTCAAACAATAACTTTAAATTGCACCAACAATTTTTGCATTCGGGGGTCTCTTTGATGTAGGCCTAGTTTGTTTGTAGGTTGAACTACGTTACATAGACTCTCTCTTTTTACTATCTTTGCACTTGATTGATTTATTTGCTCAATTGTTATTAATACTTGCTTGTTTGTGATTTTAGTTAGGTGATTAAGGTCCAAAAATTTGAAATTGTAATTGTTAAAACGCTTTTGTACTAGCACTTGGTCATAGGACCCCAATACTAACACTAACATATTCCCCTTATACCTCCCAGATAAATGTGTACCATCAATTTCTATGACAAGTTTGCAGTGCCTGAAGACCTTTATTCCCGAACTGTATGTCCAACATGAAAGATGTGCATCATTTGATATGCACATCTCAATTGGTTTTGCAAATTACCAAAAAGGGGAGTTAGTTGGATTAAACTCATCAACTCATCTCTTGTTTGACAATTTGCAAAACACATAAAGTACTAACCTTGCACATTATGTTTTGGTGAAGATGCATGTTAAAACATGTACAATCCAATGTCAAACATGTCATGGACAAGTCAAGACATGGTATAAGCATCAAGGAAAGGCTTAAAGGCAAAGACAGAGCACAACGTTATCATAACGCTAGCCAACTCGTTATAACGGGTTACAGAGGCATTATAACGAGTTCTCAAGGCGTCATAACGCCTCAGGAGGAGAGAGAATGAACATATGCTGGATTTTTTCGAGACAAGCGTTACTGTAACGCTCCAGTAAGGCGTCACAACGAGTTACTATCCGTTATAACGCCTCATCCAAGCATTATAATGAGTTAGAAGATTGTTGGCCCACATGTCAGCAGCAGAAGGGCAAAAAGGGAACAAGCCCAAGACGTTATAATGCCTTGCAACTCGTTATGGGATTTCCTGTAATGCTAGGAGTATTTTTTACAGCTCCAAGATCTCAAGAAGTGCTCAGCCTCTATAAGAGATGCAGAAACGAACCAGAAGGTCATCAAAACATTCAGTCAAGCTTCCCATTAGCAATTGAGCACTAAAGAAAGCCTGATTCAAGTCTCCTCCAGCTACCTAAACTTGAGAGTACTTAGGATAGCTATTTTCTCTTATTGTCTATTCGAGATAACATTCTTTAGCTATTTGATTAGCATTTGGTGCACCATCTTTGTGTTAAGTGACGCATCTCTGTCCTTGATTATGTAGTCAATCGGACCTTATAGCGGTGTATTGAGGTGTTGTCTCGTGCATCGAGTTAGGAGAAGAAGATTGGTTTACTTGTGTGAAGTCAAAGATCGTCTCCGCCCCTTTGTAAAAGATACTTGATTATGGCAAAATCTGGCTAAGTTCTGAAATCTCACAGACGTAGAGTTATAATGCCAAATCTAGAGTTATAATGCTAGAATACCTAATTGTTTAAAATGGATTTAAAAATAGAAAAAGGACAAACCGATGGTCAAGACATCTAGATTACATCTTAAATATTATTAATGATTATCAAAATGAATTTTATTTGATCAAAAATATTATTTTGATTAGTAACAAAATAATCAAAACTATATGCAATAAATAACGCAATGAAGGCGGCTCTGATACCACTTGTTGGTGTAATTCAAGAATTCAGGTTTGGCCATAATATCGAAATTCTAATCTAAGCAATTGCAATTCAATTATAACCTTCATGAAATTATTTAAGACATAAAATAAAAGAAGCAGAAGCAATACTTATTTTTCATTACTACGGTCTCCCTTGTATTTGTCTCTTATTCAGGGTGTCGTTGGAGATGGTTTAGGCAGCACCGCAGTATACTAGTGGATCCTTCCAAGTAATTCTCGGTGCCAATACTTTCTTCGAGGTTACAAATGTACTAAGAAGTAACTTTCTATAATATAAGAGAAAGTGGAGGCTAATTCACAACACATGTGCCCTAGAATGTGATGTCGTTTATTCTTGGAGACCCAGCACGAAAGATACCATAATTAATACCAAATACATTGGAATATTTATAATATATTATCTTCAATTCTTTTCCAAATTATCATATTTACTTATGTAAACTCGTTCCTCAAATTTTGTATTGTTTGGAACACAAACTAGAAAGATAACGACAAAATAGGGTAAGGTGTTTTGCATCTTTATAGGTCTCTTGCGGCCGCAATTGACTTGGATCCAAACTAGGAGATCTGCCAAGTGTCTTGTGGCCGCAAAGATGGGCTATTGCGACTGCAATTGAATTGCTGGATTTTCAGCAGATTCTTTCCAAGTCTCTCTTGATCTCTTGCGACCGCAAAGGGGGCTCCTTGCGATCGCAAGAAACTTACGGATTTTTATTTTATTTGAGCTCAAAATAATTTAAATCAATGAAATTGAGTCTAAACCAGCAAGAAATAGAAAATTCGTTTACAACATTGAGAAACGTTATATAACGTTGTATAAATCTGTGAAAATCCAAACTAAAAATTCATTTATACAACATATTGAAAAATTCAGAGATTTGTCCACAACCGTCTTACAACGTTATACAACTTTGTGTTTCATTATACAACGATTTGATAAAATCGTTTTAAAACAATGGTTGAAATTAAAAAACGATCAGAACATTATATAACGATGTATAACGTTATACAAAGTTGTACAAAATCAATTAACATTCAAATTTCACAACTCCAACAGTCAAAATGAGGGGATAAAACAGTGTGTAATGTTTTACAACGTTATATAACAAATTACGAAATTCAGACAAAAATGCAAGTGTTTCAAGCTCTTTATAAAAGAGATCCATTCACCATTTCTTCTCTAACAATCCTAAATAGCAAAATCATTTGTTCCATCATTATTGAGCTTGAAACATATTGGCAAACCTTACTCAAAGACTCAATATCATTAATCTAAATTATTCTAAAATCTTAGAGAGGTTGTGTTGAGTGATTATCAAATTATCTATGATGTTCAATTGTTACTTGTGTGTCTTTCGTTGGCTTGGTGCTCCACCGATGTGTGTAAGTGAGACCAAATTTGACGTTACGTGAGTAGGATTGGTGCTCCACTGGTGTGTGTATGCAAGACCAATTTCGAAGTTGTAAACTCAGTTGTTGTAGTGAATCAGCTCGACCCTATTACCATGTCGGGGGGTCGGGAGTCCTGAAGATTAGGATCGTCAATATCCGAACTCCGTTAAAATCCTCATGTCACGTTGGATTGCTTTGTTTATATTTTTTAAACTCTTCTCTTCATTTTCATTATTAATTTAGTTTAGAATTTGATTATGCTTAAATTGCGTTGAATTAACTATAATTGCAAAACATAGATAGGTTGTGTTGAGTGATTATCAAATTATCTATTTCGTTCGATTGTTACTTTTGTGTCTTTCGTTGGCTTGATGCTCCATCGGTATCTGTAAGTGAGACCAAGTTCGACATTGTGTGAGTATGGTTGGTGCTTCACTAGTAAGTGTAAGCGATGCCAATTTCGAAGTTGTAAATTCACTTATTGTAGAGAATCAGCTCGGCCTTGTTACCGTGTGGGGGGTCGGGAGTCTCGAAGATTAGGATCGTTAGTATCTGAACTCTGTTAAAATCTTTGTGTCACATTGGATTGCTTTGTTTGCATTTTTTAAACTCTTCTCTTCAATTTCATTATTAATTTAATTTAGAATTTACTTGTGCTTAAATTGCGTTGAATTGCAATTGCAAAACTTACAAATTAGCCCCCAAATATTCTTAAAATTGTTTAAATTAAGACCCTCGGTTCCAACAAAGAAATTTCAATCGTCGTATAACGAAACACAAAGTTATATAACGTTGTAAGATAATGGTGGACAAATCCCTAGATTTTTCAATACATTGTATAACTGAATTTTTGGTTTGGATTTTCACATATTTATACAAGGTCATATAACGTTTCTCAATGTTGTATACAATTTTTCTGTTTCTTGCTGGTTTAGACTCAATTTCATTGATTTAAATTATATTAAGTTCAAATAAAATAAACCTAGCATCGGTTTAAATTATTTTGTGTCTCAAAAACTATAATTACAATTGTTAAATTAAACAATTTATTTGTTAAATTAAACTACGGATTAACGCTAAATACACTAAGTAATTAAATGGACTGATATATTTTCTCTTAAAATCCAAGATATACATGAACATCATAGAATTAATAACAATGTTATCCACGTCTCATTTAAATGATTCGCCAGAGATTAAAATTGTAGATCGAAACGAACCCCTAGCATTTTATTATTACAATTTAATAAAGAAACCCTTGTGTTATATTTTAATAAATTAAGCGAACAAACAAACAAACAAACAAAAGCAGTCTTTTCCCTGCTCTCATGTTGGGTAAGATGCAGCAGAACGTGGAGTGTGTAAAGGTGAGTAGTTGATGTGCAATCAAAATTAAAAAAAAAAGTAGTTGATGCAAAAGCGTGCAGTGGAGTGCGCTTATAATATAGTATATAATAAAGCAATTATGTTATGTGAGATCAGAGCAATAAAAAAAAGGATATATGATTGAGAAATGTACTACCTCTAGCTCTTCAAATCAGATCTTCTACCGCGCAGCACAAATACTGTGTGTACTGTGCGGTAAATCTCAGTCTTTGATTTGCATTAAGATTCGTGCAAGCTAAACTTTATAATATCAGACCCTTCTGAATCAAATCTGAGACGTCCGTAGCCTACAGCATAGAAAATCATAAGCGTCTGTAGTGCTGCGCGACACAGAATCCCTTCCCTCGCTCTCAGTTCATGGACACCACAAAAACAACACAGAGAAGAGCATCAGCATAATATAATTAAACCAAACCAAAGAACATATCAAGACGTGCGTATCAACCAACGATGCAATAATGCAACAGCTAGCACGTCCCTTGGATTTGTTTCATGTTTAATACTCACCTCATCACTCATGAGCTGATATCCGCACAAAATTTTAATATCCTCATTTTCCGTGTTAGTGAATTATGCAATTGGCAATTTGCTCTGTGAAGAAAATTCTCACTTGCTATTAGTATTACAGCTTTTGTAGCACACGGCAATGAATTAGTTCAGTTTTATAACATACTTTTTTTCTTTTACATGTATTAAATAATTAATTACTATACAAAAGGATAATAAGAGATTTTTTAAGGAAGGATCACAATGAGTGAAGCGAGAAAATTAGACGATTCTAATGGCGATACAAAAAATCATGGAGAGATTGGGCTTCAGCCTCGATATAGCTCTACACCTGATCCACCAGACGACACCAATGCTAAGATAGCATCGTTGCCATTGATTCATGATCATGGCGACATCTCCCATCACGCATCGATCTTGCTTTATCGAATGGTGGGAGATCTGATTGCGTCGAACAGATCTTTAATGGCTTCGATCCAACATTCACTGCGTGAATTGTACAAAGAGGCATTGATCTCAAATAAGGTGGTTCAGGCAACTAACTCTGCACCAATTGCACCGGATCCTAACACGATTGGGACAAAATCAGTTAGCGATAGTAAAGGAGTTAAATCTTCCTCTAGAATTCAAATATCTTCATATCAATGATATGGGTGTCGTGAAAATGGTCATAACACAAAGAATTGTAGAAATGCATTGGTTTCCTTCGATTGTGGTGGTATTGGCCACAGATCGTGGCAGTGTAAGAAGAGATTGAAAGAGGCGAGACAAGGTGCAACAGCTGTGGTGATAGATCGTACGAAAGTGGTGAATGAAGATGCTATCAGTACAATTGTGTGTGCGATATAGCAGAAAGAGGTTGAGTCAAAGGTGATTGAGAGTGAAAAGGGAACGATTATATCTGAAGTTCAAGAGAAAAAGGCTGTAATGGGGAGAATTGCATAATGCTCTTTGAGAATACAAATGAGTCCAGATAGATCGAGGAAAACTTCAAGAAATGTGTTGTCATCCACAAAGATCAAGAGCATACGAGGGATTGAGTTAAACGTTGCTTGAGGCGATCTGCTCCTACCTTTCCATGAAAGGTTTCTGAGGTGGAAGACTATCACCTCATTGTTGGACCCGGCTGGTGACGGGATCGTGCTATCCCTATGGTACAGTGCGCATTGACAACACAATTTTATGCACTTGCCCATGAGACGCGTCCTTTGGAGTGGTGACAAACTACGCATATATTGAATAAGTGTCGTAGGATTTCCTAGAAAATTGGGGAGTAAACATGAATTTGAGAAATTTAATTGAATCGTTTGGAGTGATTATTGAAATAGACAGATGTTCTCTCACTAGATTAGATCTAAACGAGGCTAAAATCATAATTGGTGTTTGTAAGGAAAGGGATATACCAGAATACAAACAAGTTGTGTTTAAGAATGACATGAATTAGTTCTTTTGGTCAAGAGTACAATTTGTGCATGAAAAATCAGTAGATCCAAGAGGTGGAAGGATGAAAATGAGAAGAGTGTGGGTCCCTAAAGATCTAGGTGCTTCTCAACACCAAGGGAGAGATGATCATAGATTGAATCAGAATGAAGATAACAATGAGGAAGGTGTAGGATACTTTGAGGAGTAGTATGATACTAATCTTTTGGGAAATAATGAAGAGGAGGTGAGAGAAACAATTGAACAAGTTGAGATGGCTAAGGAGATTGATATGCATGAGGTGCACATTGTGCAAAATATTGATACAATTACATCTTAATCATATCTAGATAAGGGGAAAGCAATTGATGTTAGTCAGCTAGAAAAAAAATTACTAGTCAAAAGCAATGATGGTTCATACCTTTTATGAAAAAGGGAATATTCAGGGTGCAAGAAAGTGGAGAGCAGTGAACAATAGCATATGAAGAAGGTTTGTAAAATAAAGACAATGATGCCTCCTTCTGAGAAAGGGGGTTTAATAAATACTAGTCGTCTAGAAATAGTAACAAACTCTTATGAGAGTATTGCACAAGCCCTACCAGGAGATGTAGGGGATTACATACATACTGAAGATGTTGATACCTGCACTAATCGGCATGATAAAAAGGTGGAAGATGTAGAGGTGGGTGAAAAGAATCAAGAAGAAGATCATGAGGGGGTTCTAAAAATCATAATAATTTGCAGATCATACTTGATGATCCCCAATCCATCAGTTAACTTCCTCCATTGACTCATTAGAATTTGAGACATAGATTGAAAAATCCTGAAAACTCAACCTTAGATAAGGCCATTATCCAGAAGTATAAATCCATCAACATGATTTCAAGTGAAGGTAATGAGTCTCTCTCAAATTATTTTCCATCCAATGAGTTGTCAGATCAAGAAGTGATTAATTTATTTCATTGCTTTGGAATTAGACTGACCAGTGAGGTTAGTGATAATATAGATCATATCAAATTTCTACGAACCTTGTCTAGAAAGCAGTTTGAATCTGCAGTGGAAGAAATGAACTTTAAAATCCAGCATGGAGCTAAATTCCTGAAAAAAGAGAAAACTAAAAGAGAAATGCTGGAACAAATATTAGCCAGGATTGATTCCTCAGTTATATAATGGAAGTTCTAATTTGGAATGTTAAGGGTATAAACTAACCCACCAAAAGGAGATATATAAAAGAGTTAATATTAGATAATAAACCTGACCTATTGGGCATACAGGAGACTAAAAAAAAAATTGTTCAAAAAGAATTACTAGATCCTTTTCTCCTCCATACTATACTTGTTTCTTGCTTGCTGCTCATGGGACTACTGGAGGAATAGTTAGGGTGAATTGCAATAGATATACTATATTAGCATGCTACAAGGGTAATTTCTCAATTTCTCTAGTGATTAAGAAAGATCAAGATGGGTTTGTTTTTGGTTTTACATCAGTATATGAGCCTACAAAATACAATGATAAAAAATTGTTCTTTGAGGAACTCCAATATCTTGGGTCAATTTGGGATGTGGCTTGGCTAATTTGAGGTAATTTTAATGCTCTTAGATATAGCTTTGAAAAGAACAAAACTTCTTTTAACTTTCCTGGAGCATTTAAATTTAATCATGCGATTCTCGATAATGAACTGTTAGAATATCCTTTAAATGGTCAACAATACACATGGTCAAATATAAGGGGGTAGCCTTGTCTGGCTCTTTTGGATAGATTTTTATATAATCATAAATGGAATGTCTATTATAATCAAGCTGAGGTGAAAGATCTGACCAGATATAAGTCAGACCGTTCACCAATACTAAATCAGACTAGGAGGGATCAAAATGTGGAACATATTTTCAGATTGATAACTCTTGGACTGACATTGATGAGTTTAATTCCCTAATGAATAATTGGGGTCATAAAAATTAGAAACAAAGATGCAGTTGTTGTTTTTGCCAAAAAAAAAACTCAAAATCCTTAGAAAAAAAGATGAAAGGTTGTGCAAAGAACCACTATGGTGAAGCAAAAAGATTAAAAGAGAACTATAAAAATGAAATTGATAGATTGAATGTTATTCAGGAAGAAAGAGATTGGGAAGAGGATGAATACTTACAATACATCAATGATACAATTTATTTGAATGAGATATATAATAAGGAGGAAAAATATTGGAAAACTAGATCAAATATACAATGGCTCCTCAAAGGAGATCATAACACAAGATATTTTCACAAAATTGCTTCTCAATCAAAGAAGCATAAGTCTATTTCGCACCTCAAGATGGAGGGTGTAGATATCTCAGATATACAAGATATGGAAACTCATATCCTTGGATTTTACAAAAACTTATTTGGAATTTCAGGTGTGCAACTTGCTGAGTTGGGACATCGTTTTTTGGAAACTAGAGATAAAGTTTCCTTAGATCATCAACACACACTAACTCTACCATTTCAAGAGGATGAAATATATGAGGCTCTCATTTCATCAGCTGGTGACAAGGCCCCTAACACTGATGGTATGACTTTTAGATTTTACCAAAAGTATTGGGCTTTGGTCAAACAAGATATTCTGACATTATTTGTGCAATTCTATAAACATGAAACAAATACTTCCAAATTAAATAGGGCTATGTGTTGGTGCGATTCCAATTTAGGTAGAGCCAAAAATATCGAAATCCTTAATTAAACAAGAAATTGCAAATTGAAACTTCATGCAATTATTTAAGACAAAATTAAAATAGAGAGAAAGAGTGAACTTACAACCATCTCTTAAAGGCTCTCGCCTTTCGCCACTAAATCAAATCGAGAAGTCGGTGAAGACAATCGAAAGGCACCTTGGTAAGGTGCTGGCGGATCCTTCCAAGCAACTCCTGGTGCCAAACTTTTCTTCAAGGTCACGAATGAAACGAGAAGTAATTTTTTGTAATGGAGAAGAAAATAGAGACTAATTCACAGCACATGTGCCTAGAATATGTTACTGGCAATGCTTGAAGACTCAACGCCTTTTATACTAATGAAAACGTATCTTGGAAAGATATTGTAATTAATATCAAATATTCTTTGGAATATTTGATAATATATTCTCTCCAATTTTTTTCTCCGAATTATCATATTTGCTGCTATAAATATGTTCCTCAAATTTGGTATTGTTTGGAACACAAGTTAGAAAAATTTCGACAAAATAAGGCAAGATTTTCTGCCTCTGCGCGGGTCTCTTGCACCCGTAATAAAACTCTTTGCGGCCGCAATTGACTTGGATGTAAACTTGGCAGGAAATCTATCAAGTCACTTACAGCCGCAAAGAGGGGCTATTGCGATCGCAATTGAACTGCTGGATTTTCAGTAGATTATTTTCAATTCTCTCATGATCTCTTGCGGCCGCCAAGGGAATCCTTGCGACCGCACGACACTTGCGGATTTTTTTGTTTTGCTTGGACTTTGATCCAAAACCTTTCGATTTAGCCCAAACAATATTTGTAACTTTACATTAACACTAGTATTAGTTTAATTAATCATAATCGGTTCATCAAGAATTATAATTAATTTACATTAAATTCCATATGTATTTGTATCCATAATCTTAGCGAAATACACATTATGCCCTTGTTTAAATTAATCACATTTATGGCATATCTGATATTACTCCGTAATATTGGTGACAGTATGTTGTATATTAATCATATAAAACGTAGTCCAAACTATATTTATTAGAATTGACGTCTCAATTTCAACACTATGATATGCCTTATACCTAAAAAAGTGAATGCAGAAGAACTAAAAAACTTTTGGCCAATCTCACTGGTGAATTGTGTGTATAAATTGAGTGCCAAGGTCCTCAATAATAGATTGGAACCTGCTATTAATCAAATGATTGATCAATTCCAGCCTGCTTTTATGAAAAATAGATTTATATTAGACAATGTATTGTGTGCATATGAAATTGTTCATTCAGTGAAATGTGAAAAATAGATTTATATTAGATTAAACTATTCTCTTGTTTGACAATTTGCAAAACAAATCAGTATTAACTTTGTACAATTGAGTTTTGGTGAGTTGCAGATTTATAGAGGTACAATATGATAAAGCAAAGACTCAAACATGCATGTACAAGTCATAACAATCGCATTGATATCAAGTGCAAGCAACTTGGACAAAAATATGGCACTGACAGAGCCATGCATTACCACAACGCATGGACAACTTGTCATGACGGGTTCCCTACCCGTCATAACAGGTTGTCCACCCTTCAGAACGGGTTCCCAATCTATTTTAACAGATTGAAGAGGAGAAGAACTGAAGACAAGGAATTTCTACATGATTGGCAGAGTCATGTATTACCATAACGCATCTCACACCCGTTATAATGGGTTGTCAACCCGTCACAACATGTCCCTAACCCGTCACAATGAGTTCATGTCCAGAAAGGGCCCAGAATTAGTGAGCCAAGCAGAGATGGAAAAAATTGTAAAGGCAGCAACCCGTTACAATGGGTTCTGTAACGAGTTGTTTGTTCTGTAACGTAGGAAGCTGCAGAATCATGGCTTCAAGACTTCAAGATGTGTCATGCATGTATATATCTTGTGTCATGCATGTCACAACAAGTTGCCCACCCATCACAACGGGTTACCAATCGGTTGTAACGAATTGAAGAGGAGAAGAGCTGAAGACAAGTGATTTCTACTGTTTGGCAGATTTATGCGTTACCATAAGGCATCTTAGACCTGTCACAATGGGTTGCCAACCCGTCATAATGGGTTTCCCACACATCACGATGGATTCCTGTCCAGGAGGGCCCGGAAGTTAGTCAGCCAAGCAATGAAAGGCATTTTGGAAAAGGCACCAACCCGTTACATCGAATTCTGTGATAGATTGGTTATTTTCTATAATGCAAGATGTGTAGACTATGATTTCAAGACTTCAAGATGTGTCCAACCTATATATATTTGGGAATTCTAACCAGAAGTATCAAGAAATCTCTCTCCAAGTTTTCAAGCACACAATTGAGCACCAGAAAGAGCACAATAACCTTCTCCTGCAGCATCCTCACCTAGAGAGTGATAATATAGCCAAATTGTCTAATTGTCGATCTGAAATACTTAGTTGTTGTTTTATTTTAGTGAATTACATTATGTAGCCAAGTAGTTCATCCCCATCATTTATTGTGTAGTCAATTGGACATGTTTACCTTGTAGAGCAATGTAGCTCTTGCATAGGTTTAGGAATCTATGATTAGTTGTCTTGTTGAGAACAAACCAAAGTTAGGTTCCGCAATTGTAAGAACACTTGTGATCTAGTTGAATCGGTCCCAGAAGGAATTTTTTGTTACAGGGGTCCTATGGATGTAGGCCTAGTTTGTAATTTATTTGTAGGTTGAACCATTTTACATAGCGTGTTCTTGTGTTCTCTCGATCTATCTTGCTCTTTACTCTCTCATTTTACTATCTTTGTACTTTATTGATTGATTTGCTCAATTATTATTAGTACTTGCTTGATTGTAATTTTGGCTAGGTGATTAAAGTTCAAAAGTTTGAAATTGTAGTTGTTAAAATGCTTCCGCACTAGCTCATGACCATAGGACCCCAATGTAACAATTGGTATCACAGCACAAAGGTTCATACCTAGCTAATTAGCCAAATCTTGATAGTTCTTGACATTGTCTTGTGAAAACTGACAAATTGAAGTTTGTGAAAGAACCATCAATCTTTGATGTAAGTTGTAAGAATTTCTCTTTTTGAAAGAGATGTATGGTAAACTACCTTAGTCTACTTGAGCTTTGAAAAGTTGTAGAGGATGGTGTGAAGGTTGTGTGTTTTGAAAGTTATTGTTTTGATAACGAATTTATGAATTGTTTATGATTTTAAATGTTATTATACATTTATGTTCCTTGAGATTGATATGTTATATCTTTAGAAGCGTTCGAGAAGATGCTCATGGTCTTGAACCATAGAACTCTTTAGATGAAAACATATAATCCTAAATATGTTCACAATCGTGGTAATTAAAGGGAACATTATTTACCATGAAGATTGTCATGTCAATTGAAAGTACATTGTAGTTCTATAAATGCTGATAAGTGATTATCATTCAATGACATGAATACGTAAAATGATGATTCTTTATATACTGAACATGACCTAACTAGATGGAGCATTATATGGATTGGTTTTGTGTCATTAATGTTTCCAATGTGTCTTTGAATATTATATATGAGACATGTAAGTTTTTCACATGAGAAGTATATATAATGTGATTACTATTAAAGTCCATTCAAATGATTGGAATGATATAGTAATTCGTTATGTACAACTTGTGCGGGAGAAATTTATATGTCAATATTATTATTGTTCCTCAATTATTTGAGTTATGATATTACTGGGCCTCTTGGTAAAGTGAAATTATATTGCATGCAACATAACTGATGTAGTTATACTTATAATTCACTTGAGAGATCAAGAAAAGAATATAATGCAAAAATGACACGATCCTATTTTGCATATTATTTAAAATATCATGAGACAAGGATAGACATGAATTAAGTGGATCAAGCACGTAACGACTATGTCGTTTGGGAGACTGTAATGTAGTGATAGAACCTCTTATAGTCCATGATATAAAGTATTTTATATTATATCCCAAGATGACGTAGATCCTCTGTAAGGTCACACCAACTGAACAGAAACAACAAGTATTTTACATTTTGAATGATGTATTTAATCTCATGATGTATGAGTTAAAATGCATGTGATAAAATGTTAAAGTAATATGTCATGTAAAATGACATGCTTAGATCATAAAATAAATTTATGAGAATATATGTGAATATTATTTTGTATAATGTTTAAGAGCATTATAAGAATAATAAATTAATTCATATTAGAATAATATAGTAATATTATTTACTCATAAATTAAATCCTTGCAAAATATGATTAGAGAATAACAAGAGAGTAATCATAGCCATTTGTGTAAATAGTTAACACAAGTGTTATCCTAGAGCTTGGCTATATAAAGGGGTATGTTTGAGATGAAAATGACTTTTTCTCTCTCTTGATACAGTAGCATGAATAGTAACCCCTTTTTCTCCTCTCTTGTGTGTAGAAAGAAAAACTCCATTGTTCTTCTTTTCCTTCTCTTGCAAGGTTTAGCCGTCAAATGAAATAACTTGTTCATTGAAGATTGAAGATCTAGGTGGTTGGATCTAAGCTCTAACCTCTACATCCATCTATCTAAGGATGCTTTAGGTTGTTGTTTAGGTTCAAGGTGAACCAAGAGACAATGGTGCTTCCATGGCCGAAGAAGGAAGACGACGGTTTCCAAGAGATCTAGAAGAGGAATCGACTCCTCTCTACGAAGAGATTTGACAATCTCTTTAGGTATAATCTTTTATCCACTCTTGTGTAAGAAATAAATGTGTTATTTCTGTTTTGTTGATGCACAAGAGGTGTTCGATGAAATGTCATAGTATAATCTTGCTTGCAATTGTTATATAAATAAGATCCTTTGTGTATTGAGTTAAATAGACATAAAAAATTTAATTTTCGTCCTCTTGAACTTACACATGAAATTCCAACATGGTGGACACCTAAGTATGAAATTGATGGTGTTACTTTTACCAAAGAGTGCAAATACTCAAATGACAATATCGTGAACAATATACTTAGCTCAATTCCAGATATTATTGCATTCTTTCTTAATCATTCCACAAAATGCTAAAAAAATTTGGAATGCCTCAGTACTTATATATGAGGAAAATGAACACATGAAAAAAACTTGTAAAGTTGGTTTAGCAACAAAGTTAGAAAACATGAATTTTGAGGAAAATGAGTCTTTTGAAATCTCTATTTAGACTAGTATCCTTGATAAATGAATTTTTAGAGGTTGGCTCTAATATTAGTGATGCAGATTTTGTAGGAAATATTCTAAGGGTGGTGTCAAGGAAACCGGGATGAGATGGCGTTGTGAGTTCAATTGAAGACCTACAAGCTAAAGCCCTTACTTATCAATCCGAAGAGGTGTATGCACAATTATGCCTTCATGAGGAGAATCACAAGAAAATGAAGTGTTTAACCTCTACCAAAACCTCGGCCTTACTGACATAATCTTCATACAACATCACCTACAAGTTCGAATCAAGTGAAGATGTTTATCAAAATCTCTATCAAGTACTCTCCAATGACAAAGATCTTCTTACCAAGCTCACTAAAGGAGGCATAGACTTTGAAAGAAAAGTGAATGAGGAGAGAATAGTCAAAGGCAAGAAGGTGGTTTGCCTAACATGCAACAAAGAAGGCTAGAGCATCCAAAATTGTTATGTCATCTTTCCTCAAAAGATTAAACCACAAGAACGACATTTTAAGAGAGCTCACAAGAAAGCAATGCAAGCTACTTGATTAAGTAAATCTGAAGAGAGAAAAGATGAGAAAGAAGAAATTAACTTCAGGGGAGGTGAAGTAGAGAATAAGCTAGTCCTTGTTGTGAAGAGACAAAGAACTTGCATGGAGATAGCTCTTGAAGTCATAAAGGAGCAAGAAATGATGGATCTGGAGAAGATTCGCATCATAAAGTGATTGGACAGTTTCCAGTCGTGAGGCCCCGTTTATATGAAGCCACACTTGACTGAATATAGTTATTTATAGTTATTCTTCAGTCAAGTTATTCTTGTTTATGAGTGAAACAAACTTGCATGAAGATAGTTCTTGAAGTCATAAAGGAGCAAGGACTATTGAAGTATATCATTGAACCTAATCAATTTCCATTAAAGAGGAGAGAAATTTTTGGACAGTTTTTTTAGGTAACTTTAAACAAGATTTTGAAAGGGCAAACCTCAATCATTCTGAACGTATGACCTATGAAAATTGAAGCCCTTTGAGTCTAGAATCCAACTGTTCAAGTTTCAAGTCGTTTGGAGTACTACAAAGAGTTATGACAGATTTAATACCCAAAGATCAGAATTTCAGCTTTGAACTTCTTGGTTGAAACTTGTCTCTCTCTCTCTCTCTCTCCCAATTTTTCTCTCATGTGTTGAGACAAAAACTCCATTAAGATTTCTGAAATATTGAAGAATGTTTTGAAACTAGGATTAAGGTACCACTTGTTGTTCTCTTACTAGCCTTAGAGATACAAGTGTTTCTTTAATCTTTCGGTGGATACCTAAGGAGGCTCGACAGTTGATGAGCTAAGCACAACCATCGAAACAAGGAATAGGAAATAAGAAGTTGCTAAGCTAGACAACACTACTCAATTTGATTTGGAGATCAAATCATAAGGTATAATATCATTCCCTAATTATTTAGGCAAATAAATAGTGTCTTTACACTTATAATAGCTAGATCATTTGTTTTGAAATGAATAAAATTTTGTTTTATTCGTTGCTTTCGAAGCATCAAAACTTTCATGGTATACAAAAGATTTTCTCTAAAATAATGGCAACAAAGCTCAAGCCTATAGTTCAACAACTCATCTCCTCAAACCAGACTGATTTCCTCAAAGATAGAAGCATTTTACATGGTTTTCTTTATGCACAACAGACAATTCAAACATCCACGAAACAGGGAGCACAGCTAATGACTTTCAAAGCAGACATTTACAAGGCATTTGACACCCTTGATTGAAAATTTCTCATACAAATATTGCAAGCTTGGGGTTCCCGCAATCTTGGATTGAAAGCGTGAGCAACATAACTCTAAAGGGTAGGTCAAGAATAATAATAAACTCAGTGGCAAGGAGATCAATATTGCTGAGAAGATGGGTGCGCCAGGGTTATCCTCTTTCTCCGTACCAAAAACTCATTGATAAGATTCAAAATAGATTGGCTACCTGGAAGGCTCCGCTTCTGTCAATTGGGGGACGAATCGTTCTTATTGATTCGGTTACTTCTGCTATGCCATAATACTTCATGTCTACGTTCTTACTGTTTAAGTGGGTGTTAACGAAAATAGACCAAGTGAGAAGGAAGTTTGTCTGGCACGGACACAAAGACCATCGAGGCCAGGGCAAGGGGTTGTACATGGTCAGCTGGAAACTTGCAACCACACCCAAAGACCTCGGAGGGCTAGGCATCATAAACTTACAACTTACAAACCAGGCCCTGGTCATGAAATGGTTATGGCAATGGCATGACAAGCAAAACTTGTGGTGGCAAGACGCTACTCCCATGATGAATGAAAGTGACAAACCATGGAATGACATGCATGGCACATTATTTTGGAAAAAATGAATCAAATAGCACCGGCATTCAACTGCTCGGTGAGGTACGAGATTGGAAATGGAAACATAATTCAATTTTAACAAGACAATTGGCTCGGAACCCCACTCAAGTTGCTATACCCCAACCTTTACCAAGAGGAGCGAAACAAACAAGCAAGTGTGGCTTCCTCTCACACTCGCCCTGCCCCAACTCACCCATGAAGAATATCTGACAAATCAAAGCTCCACTGAGAGTTGTTGTTTTCGCCTGGCTCCTACTTCGGGATCATCTTACAACAATGGACAATCTAATCAGGTGCGGATGTTGCACGCCTATTTGTGTGATGTGCAAGAGCAGTGAAGAAACATGCCAACATATGTTTCAATCTTGTCAGGTAGCAAGAGAGGTGTGTTCATATATATTCTCAGCCTTTGACAACCCACCAATCTCAGCAAAATACATTGGAGACTTATCATTTCACTTGCTCATCAATCCGACGGAGTGTAAACTGGCAACACGCTGGGAAATCACAACATGCTTTGTATTATGGAGGGAAAGATGTCAACAAATTTTCTCAGACAAACTGCAGCATCCTATATCGTTAATTCGGGAAATCAAAAGAGAAATCAGCAACTGGTTCTACGATGCCTTGTTGTCTCATTCGTATGATACGGGATAGCCTCTTCTTGAAGCCGGCCTAACTAGAGGCAATGAGTCTCCAATGTCATTCTGACTCCTCTCCTCTATAATTTCTTAGTTTCTCTTCTTTCACTTTACTATATTATTGTCTCTGTACATAAATAAATGTATCAACTTCGACTAATCATTCTATAAAATTTGGAGGCTTGACTTCCATCTTTTTATCAAAAAAAATAAAAATTTCCAAGTAAGCTCGGACCTACTTCCATAAAAAAATGAGGAATACACCATAAATAGGTACTTTGAGCTAATGCGCATTGTTAGATACATCATGATTCGCATTATAGATCAATATCAAACAGTCGGGAGTGACTCAGAGTAGCTACTAGCTAGTGTATCTATCACTGGCGTATGACGGATCCATGTTGGGGCAAGTCCAAGTAAGTGTATGATCTTGATTTTCAGAAAATACAAAATATAATGAATTTGTACTTGATATTTTTAATGAAAATTGGACTTTAAATATAATTATAATGAATTTGTATACGAACTTGATCTCAACATTATTGTCTGAACTTAGTTGTGACTGGACTTGATTGAACATCTTAATTCGTCACGGGGCCTATCCAAGTTTTTGCCAAAAACTGATCCTGTGTGTCAAAATCAATAACTTATATACCCAACATCAAAATATGCTCATAGAGCGAATGCAGTACTAATCTAACAATATTTATACAGAACTCATTTTTCTTGAAGAAAGTTTTGTTAAGTTTTTTGTTAATTAAATAAAAAAATATATTCAGTAACATTAAAATAAACTTTCGTAAATAATAAATTTAGAAGATAATACCTGCCTATTTGATGCAAACCATGATACAATGCATATACTAAAATTCTAGTCAAACTAATTAGATTTGACATGATTTAGTGGGCTTGTTTTTCCGCAAAAAACAATGCACTTAATAAATCAGTTAAATTTCAAAGAAATTTCGCCAGAAAATTGCCATCCAGAAAGTTTCCTTGTTTCGCCGCAATTACATATATTACACCCTGTCAGGGATGAGATTAGAATTAATCAGCATTCCTGATTTCTACATCAATTTGGTAATATCTATCTAATCTATCCCTCCACTATTAGGTGACAGTAAGTATATTATGTAATCAAGTTTTATCCTCTCCAGTGACAGTACTATACTACTCTTACCTGTGGGCCCCACCAGATTACCGCTCACCGACTCCACCTCTTCTAACCCGCCGCCTCTTACACCTCTCCCACTCACTCTCCAACCTCTCTATATATATATACACCTCTTCCCCACTCGCTCTCTTCCTCTCCAATTTTCTTTTCTTTTCTTTCTCCACTATATATCCTTCTCTCTATTCCTATTTCAACTTGTTTCAACTGTTCAAACAAGTCATGGCTTTAGACTCACTCGAAACCCCAACCAAGACCGAGTTCCTCAGTTCTTCTCAGTCTCCGTACCCGATCGAGATTCCTTCCAAGGGAAAGAGATCCAAGCGCCAGCGCTCATCCGTCACGTCAGAGATGGAACAAGGTGCTCTCAACCTGATGCTGCTCTCCCGCGATGGTTTAGGATCTAGATCCGATTCAGAATCTGAGAACCAGCCGTCGGATGGTGCGAAACAGTCCTACCAGTGCTCTATCTGTGGGAAGTCGTTCGGTTCGTATCAGGCACTTGGGGGACACAAGACGAGTCACAGGAAACCAGTGATAGCTGATGACCTGGCAGATGGAAATGGCTCCGGAGCTGGTGGGGACCGGATCAAGGTGCACCAGTGCTTGATTTGTCTCAGAACCTTTCCTTCGGGTCAAGCACTCGGAGGTCACAAGAGATTGCACTATGAAGGCGGTGCTGGTGCGGCTGCCAAATTGAAGTTTGAATTCGATTTGAATATGCCGGCGCCTGAGGTGGAGACGGAGACCGGGTTGGTGGAAGATGGAGTAGTTGGAGATGATACCATGGTTGATTTTCTAGGCGTCAAGAAGCAGCGCCTCTTGCTTACAGCTTAAGCTTTATGCTTTCTTTTTTTTTTAAAAAAAATTCAGTTTCTTTACTCTCTCTTTCTGTTGATAGGAATGATTTGTTTGGGGGCAGTATATAGCATCGGGTGTTAGTTATTAAGATATTATTGCTTGATTGCATTTTGCACCTAGTGTGATTATCCAATTGAGGTGTAGCCATGTAGATCCATGAAATTGCATGATGGTGCAATCTTTTTGTAATAGACGTCAGGCATGATGATGATGCTTTAGCTTTTTCTTTAATTGTATGTTCATTCCAAATACCCTTGTTAGTGAATATCTAGTGAATAACTACTGATCAATCGTATTCGTAGCTTGGTAACTATTACATCGTTTTTAACTGTCAAATTAATTAAAATTTGTCTTTTGTTATTACATATTAAGAGATATTGATCTCAAGCAAGCTAGCGTTGCCAGCTGTACCCTAACGCGAAGAAATTAAACTCGTTTGTTTTGGAATGACAACAGTCGTTCTAGATTGGATTAAAGATTAATTGCTTTTGTAAAGTGCAACACGGTTATCTAGTTTGGTTTTATAGAATTTTTAAATTTGAATTCTTATAACTAATCTCGGTTCGGTGGGTCCACTGGTTTTTTCTATTCTTACAAGTGGCTAGGTCAACCCTGTGGAAGCACGCAGAAAATTCTCCTTTCCTATTATTGCAACTTATATCGTGCAAACACCACTGCTACCCAAAGTAATTCTAATACCCTCATTTTATATCTCTTTTACAAAAAAATCAGCTATTAAAAAGTTCACTAGCAATTTCGATAGGCAGTTTATACATTTAATATCGAATCTTTATAAATGGAATATAAAATATTCTTTGGAAAACTAAAAATTTTCCAAAAAAAAAAGTGCAAAATATTTTCTAGCGGTTGTCTGATCCGTTATAAAAGCTATAGTTTTAATAGCGGATGGGTCGAAGAACCCGCTATAAAAAGTTATTATAGCGGATTGTTTCAAAGATCCGGTATAAAAAAAATTACATCGGATATGGCTACGCACCCACTATAAAAAGCTCTGAACAGATTAAAATTGTAGCCAACGAATCACCATTTACTTTTCAATCCAACCGTTCATTTTTCTTTATCTAACGCTCCAAACAAACAGAGTCCCACATATTAAGTCCATTTTTTTCTTCCAACAATTTTTGTTCTCTATAAAAGACATTAACCCTCATTCTTTCTTTTTCTCACAAAATTCTTCCTTCATTTTAATTTGCTCCTTCAAACTCATCTTTAAGTATTCTTTATTCCATTATTTTGCTCCTTCATCCGTTTCTTTAATTTTGTTTTCTGACAACTCCTTTAATTATTTACTGTAAAAATAAAATTAGATTGTTGGTAAGTCCTATTTTTACAGAAAAGCATATTTGCAAAAAAAAATATTATATCAATAAGTGTCTTAAAATGACATATTACAGCTAATATACAAACAAGAAATAAATTACAACAACATAATGACATATTTGCAAATAGTAAAGTTTTTTCAATTATATATAATATGAATGGATATTTCTGCAAAAAAAACACCTGTCAAATGAGTCTATTACGCAATAAATGCATGTTAAATCGTAGCTGTCACTGACACATCTACCGACTTTTTTTTATTTATTTCAAAACCTTTTATGCCGATTGATTGGGGACACTCGATATAAAATGAGGCATTTAATAGCGACTGTGTTGCAGGATCCGGTATAAAATGAGACAATTAATAGCAAGTCTTCCCTCAGAACCGATATAAGATCTTGTCTTTAATTGCAGATCTTGACTAATAACCGGTATAAAATTTCTATATTTAATATCAGTTGCTTCAACTTTTAACAACCTTTCTATAACATCCCTCTTAAGTCGATATTAAATGAGTATTTTCACCGATATTAAAAGTCAAATTTGTAATAGTAACACCATCTTGATCCCAATAATTAACATATATAACACTACATCACCACATTAGAGAATTGAAAAATTAATACATGGCATGTGATTCTTTTGTTAGCATGACCAAAAGATGTTGATAAAGTCCCCTAACGTTGTTCGTTGGGTTTTGAAATCTTCTTATAAAGTTTTAATAAATTATTTTTAATTGACTATATGTAGTGGAGGCAAGACTATCAAATTAGCAGCCTCCAGTCTCCACAATCAAGCCTGCTTTTCAGAAGTCGCTTTAACACTGTATGTTAAGCAATAGCATTGCGTACAAATATGTACAACTATTTATCTTTGTTTTTAATATTGCATGGGTATTAGTAAGCTGAAAATTCTCAAAGGTTTAGAGGGTTTGAAGATGTTATCTTTGTATTCGCATTAAACTCTTTTATTTTTTGGTACAGATTTTCTGTACAAACTTATTGTATGTTGTCTCATTTTGAGGCCGATGACTTATTTCAAGTTCATTTATAATAAAAAAAAAATCTTTGTTTTTAATATATGGTGATGAACTACATATATCTCTCATATCATCATATGTGTATCAACGAGTTTTATATGGTGTCCATCTTATTATTAATTTGTGTTGTTATCAAATAACACCGTGTTATATATTAGTGAGTTGAATAAATGAAAAGGTATTTATTTAGAATAATAAATTGATTTTGATATATGGGGTGAAGTGAATAAGAAATGCTGCAATGGACTATAATTAACTCAAGTGACGATGTTAGGAAATTAATTAGCACCCCAAAAATAAAAAAAGATTTACCATGTTACACAATGGCGGATTTACATGGGCCACTCAAAATTTATTTGTCAAATTATACTTTTAATATTTATCATTTGTTAGAATATTTTTGAAAAATATGCTTATATCTTGAGATATTTCCAACATGTCTCATTTTGAAATTTATTTTCAAAAATATACTTACAAACTATCATTTTAATTGAAAAAATGTGAACCTCATGTCAAATCTTGCTTTTTGGCACAAAGCTCATTGTTCAAAAGGGATACCCATTTGACTGATTCACTCGCCAATCGATTAGTGCATGCAATTGGCTAAACATGATTCTCATCAAATTTCTTAGAGAACTTTCCATATAAATATATAATGATATATATATTTTATTCATAGAGGCCATTTTTGGATGGACAATATTGTCCCTGATTAGATTCTCTTGAGATTTTGCATATTTGCATATATTGGTTTTGCGCTTCGCATTTATTACGACCATTACTTCATGATTCTCTTGCCATAACTGAATACCTATTTATTTACATCTAAGTGAAATCATTGAGAATCAGGTTCGTTAGATGTTTCATTTCTTGTGTTATTGCTACATGAATTTGTCAGCAGACAATTTTATGCAGAAAAAATATATATAAAAAAATAAAAGACTTATGACAATAAAATTGGTCAAGCATTTGTCAAGACCAATAAAATTTATATACATTAAAAAATATATGTCAGATTCTAGAATTATTACAGCAGTAGTCAGTTGTCACCATTTTTATTTTGCACCATATTAGATTATATATATCATTTTCGGTTTTTTGGGCAATTTTGTATAACTAATGTCTTTGGGTTTCTTTAATTAATTAGGACTTTTTAATTAGAGAAAGATGTGGCAAGCTTTAAATTTAAAGTAATAAAATAGAACATGATAAAAGTAAAATTAGTATATAATGAAATAACAAATAGAAGTGTTAGTTTTATCTAATCAGTTAATTTCAAGTATACTAGTATTACTTTTGCATATTTATTCAGTTTGGAGCTAGATTGAAACTAGAACCAATCTGGATTTTGTAAAAATGGAGATGGTATGATTAAGAAATAAACATTATTATATTTGCGTACAATTATAATTTTAGTATTTTATATCCGATATAAATTCTAATATAATTATTTTAATTAATTAATGTTAATATATTATACATGAAATTAATATCGAGAAAACAAATAATATGAACCAAAATTAACAATATATTTTCAAACTTGAACACAAGGCCTTCATATTAAAACAATGTAATAATGTAAAAATATTTGCATGGTAGAATATTTTTTACCTTTAAATATGGGTTTGTATTTCTTTTTCTTAAAGAAAATGATTTAATTTGAGATGTTTTGTTATTCAAATAAGTTAGTAATAAAGTACTATTCATATAAAGAAATTAAATATCGCCTGTAGTAGTGAGTGATAAGTACGGCAATCTTGTCCATATAATCATTTTTTTTCTAAATTATTGCATTAATGAAATAATTCAACGTGTTATTGTGTTAATATGATAATATCAACCCTCATTATTTTGTTATTTCTTATTAGCCAACTGTTTAGTGAAAAAATTCCTTTCTTACACGCAAGAAAATGTTACCATACATGGTAATCTCTGATTACTATCATCATACAACAGTCTCTCTCAGACCCTCCAAAAAAATTCCTTTCTTACACGCAAGAAAATGTTAAGTGGCACCTCATTCTTGGAAAGTTTCAATCTATGCCATACGTCAGCACCCATGCACCATCAATCCATCATCATAGTTTCATACCAAATCCTTCTTCAGAGAAAAATCGAAGATTGTTAGCTAACCTTCCTAATTTTAAAAAGATTCGCTAACCCCTCTTTTGTACGTGTCTACTGTCAATGACAAGTGGGGTCCAAAATTACGATTTACCACGGTACCCTCATCTCTCGCCTCTTGTTACACCTCTCCCACTCACTATACAAACACAAGTCTCGTCATATACCATTTCCCACTCACTAGTCTCCTTCCTCCCCAAGTTTCTTCTCTCTCTCTTTCTCTCTCTTCTCTCAGTCAATCTCACGCGCTGTTTAGTGATTTCCCCAAATCAATGGCTCTCGACGCACTCGACTCCATCGACACGAGCTCTCCTCCCAAGGAAGGATGGGTTAAACGCAAGCGATCTGAGCGCCGCCGCTCCACCACCAACAGCCCCGCCGCTGTTGCACCGACGACAGAGGAGATTGATCTCGCTCTCTGTCTGATGATGCTCTCTCGCGACCAATCTGGATCCGGATCTAGATTCAGAGCTTTGACCGGGTTTGACGACACTGATTCTCATTCCGGCAAGCTGGTTTACTCTTGCTCCATCTGTGGCAAGTCATTCGATTCATACCAGGCATTAGGAGGCCACAAGACGAGCCACAGGAAGCCTGTTTCGGGTAATGACGTGGCTTCCGGTGCGCAAAAGGAGAAGGTGCACCAGTGTTCGATTTGTCTCAAGACCTTCCCTTCCGGTCAGGCACTAGGAGGTCACAAGAGGAAGCACTACGAAGCACCGAGTGATGAGGCTCCTAAGTTGAAGCTGGATTTGGATTTGAAGAAGAAGGTAGAGTTTGATTTGAACATGCCAGCGCCAGAGGTGGAGGTGAAGGTGGAGGCAGTGGAGGAGGAGGAGAATCCGGTGGCGAAGAAACAGAGGCTGTGTTGACATTAGGTAATTAATTAAGATGGGATGGGATTAATTATTTCTTAATTAATTTTTGGGGAATATGCGGTAGTCTCTGTTGACTTGTTATTATGTTTGATCTTGTTTATGTGTTTTCTTTTCTGAATGCAATGTACATAAGCCAAGCGGGTAGACGAAACTTTGTTAATTGTTGGGGTTTTCTAAATTTTCAAAGCTAATATCTACGATTTTTAGGTATACTAAGTTGAATATCGTCCCCATTGTTTATTTAATTTTGTTCATTATCTCATTTAGTAATCCACAAATTACATTATTTGTATATTTTAAGCCATTTAGACGAATACGCGCTGGCGAATAAAATTTGAAAATAATATAATCAAGTGTATAATTTATCTTCCATTGATATTTTGTTTTGTCTTATACGGAAGTTTTTTTTTCTCACGTACACCTTCAAAGTTATTTGCCTATTATCAATGTGAATATGAAAGTTCGTAAAATATAAAGAGAAAAAACATGGGAACTTCTCCAAAATTAAAGGTTATTAATTCGTTGATAGTTGTGCTAATTGACAAAATAAAGATTTTGTTTAAATCCGACCTATTGAACAGTCACTCAGCACTCTCCAGCAACCAGCAAAGCTTCCAAACTTGTGCGCACGTTCTTGTTTGGTTTTGTGTGTCAATATTTATTGCTCACGCATTTGTTATGCAATCATTACCAGAGGGTCGTCATCTCCATTTCGTGCAACAACTGGTGGTATCCAGCCTCATGAAGGGTATCTATTGTTGTCTTGTTGACCACCACTCCAAGTCTCCACCAGGTTTGTGATCTGTGGACCCATTAAGGGAGTGTTTGGATCACAAAAATAACACTAACCATGTATAAGTGTTGCTATCCACACAAAAATGTGATCCAAACATGATTTAGTAAGTTGTGAGTAGTGTTGGTTAGTGCTATTTTGCTAATCCAACAAAATGGTAGGATTAGCAAATTAGCACATGTCATGGTTAGCAAAATTATTATTTTATTACATTGTAATCATCATCTTGATGTTATTATTATTTAATATTAATATTATTATTATTTTAATTGTCATTATTTTATTATTATTATTATTGTCATTATTATTTTATTATTATTATAATTGTCATTATTATTATTTTATTATTATTATTTTATTATTATTATAATTGCCATTATTACTATTATTTTATTATTATTATTATTTTAATTGTCATTATTTTATTATTATTATTATTGTCATTATTATTTTATTAGTATTATTATAATTGTCATTATTATTATTATTTTATTATTATTGGTCATATTATTATTATTTTAATTGTCATTATTTTATTAATATTATTATTGTCATTATTATTTTATTAGTATTATTATAATTGTCTTTATTATTATGTTTATTATTATTGTAATTATCATTATTTTATTATTATTATAATTGTCATTAATATTATTTTTTATTATTTTGATTGTGATTATTTTATTACTATTATAATTGTCATTATTATTTTATTATTATTATTATAATTGTAATTATCATTATTTTTATTATTATTGTAATTATCATTATTTTATTATTATAATTTTCATTAATATTATTTTATTATTATTTTAATTGTCATTATTTTATTATTATTATTGTCATTATTATTATTATAATTGTCATTATTATTATTCTTATTATTGTTATTGTAATTATCATTATTTTATTATTATAACAATTGTCATTATTATTATTTTATTAATACTATTTTAGTTGTCATTATTTTATTATTATTATTATTGTCATTATTATTTTATTAGTATTATTATAATTATTTTTATTGTCATTATTTTATTATTATTATTTTATTACTATTATCATTTATTATTATTGTATTATTATTATATTATAAATTGATAGCAATATTTTATTATTTTATTATTATTATTATCGTTAAAAAAACTAAAATAATTTATTATTTTACTAACTCACTATCACTACTCCAAATGTGCAATCCAAACAACATTTCACTAACCTAGATAGAACAAAATTAGCACTATTTTTGCACTAACCTAGATAGCAAAAAGTAACCACTATTTCAACCACTAATCTAGATAGCACTATTTTTGCACTAATCATGACATGATCCAAACACACCCTAAGTGAATAGATACTTGAATTAGATCCGGCCCGTTTACAAGTAGTTCATCAAGTCTGTTTTTAAAGAGTTAAGCTACGTAATTGTTCAAACGGATTGAATAATGTCTGTTTTGAAATTAATATTGTTTAGAGCTTTAAATTTTAAATATGAAGGCGTGTGAATATGTTTAATTTAACAAAATTAATTAGTATTGACATTGTATTTGTAAATATGTAGATTATTTTCTAATATTCAAATTAAATTATTTATGTTGTTTTATTGTTTGTTAATTCAAATTAAGATAATATACATGTGAATTTGTTCAGATCAACGTAATTAGTTAGGGTCATTTGACAACTCATGGAATAGTCTATGTTTCAAAATAATGGATTATTCCAACTCGATTTTTTTCCAAACAAATTTTAGTATGTTCGGAGTAGTACAAATTTAGCTAATCCGATATTTCAACCATAGGTGGTATACCGGAATAGTAATTGTATAATAGCAATTATTAATTGAATATATTTTATTATAGTTAGTAATTATTATATTTTATCATATTATACCATCATCGTTGTTATTTTTCATTATTTTATGAAATAACACATATATTATTTATATTTTCATAATTATATTATCATTATTTTTGTTGTAATTGTATTATGATAAAAATTTATTAAATTTTAGTATATTTATATTATATTTATATTATAATTATAATATATTATATTACACCATCACTATTATTATTTGATTTTTTAATAAGATTGTTATGATTACTAAATTATTATATTTATTATTATAGTATTATTGTACTAATTATTATATTATATTATACTATCAAAATTATCAATAATATATTGTACAATCACTTTATTGTTTTATAAAATAAACTATTTTTTATTATTTTGTTATATAAATTACTTATTATTATGTATGTCATAATCATTATTATTATACTATCATCATCATAATTATAATTGTTAACATTACATTATACAATCAATATTATTATATTGTATTATTAATTTTAAAAAATAATTTCTATTATTATGTTTTGTTTTATTTACTTTATTATTGTAATTATTATTATATTATATTATAATTCTAATTTTCATTATTATAATATTATTGTTATTATATTTTTCATCATTATTATTATCATAATTATCAACACTTGCACTATTTCTATAAACAAGTATCAAACAACATTTTGGCTCTTTCGAAGAGTAAAAAATATCACTCTTCTTTCACTCTTTCAAAATGACACTATTCTACTTTCATTCTTTCAAATTACACTCTTCTAATGCTATTTCTTGATTTGCCAAACAAATCCTTAGTATTCACATTCACATTGTATTCATAATTTTGCAGATTTCTTTTGTTTAGACTAATCAACAGATTGAGTTTACATAAGCATACGGTTTCTGAATTTTTTTTATTAATTGATGCACTGCAAACAAAAATTGAATGACTTCTACTCTTCGTTTATGTCATGAATAAACACTTGATTTCTTTTTTGAGAAATAGATGAGTGGTCTTTGGCCTCAAATATTATTCAAAGTGATCTAGAGTCTCCCAGTGGCCTTTGACTTTCATTGGATTTCGAACCCGGGACCTCCACTTGGAGCCCGTTGCTCTTTTTGCCACTAGGCTAAGAGCAGTTCTCGAATAAACACTTGATTTCAATTGGATTTTTTAATACGTTGTTAATTTTGCTTACTTTGAATCATTGAAAGACATAATCTTGAATTGAATGTGCTAATTTCATAAAACACATGTTTAAATCTTATTAGCACACTGACGGAAGCGGTTTCGCTGTCATAATTTAGATGGCACGATTGTGTCATTGAGATAATGATATGTGAGTCTCACAAAATTTATATTGTAATATACATCCTTCTAAATCAAATCACAGCCGTTCAAATCTAATTAGAGCATCCAAATCAATCCAATGGCACAACCATACCATCACAACTATGGCAGCAGACATGGGCGGATCTAGGAAGGGCCAGGAAAGCAGCCCCCTTGATTTTTTTTCTTTCAAAATAACATGTATATTTATACGATTTATCAAATTTTTTTGTAAAATAATCATGTATATTTAAAAATATGCCTTGTTTTGTCCCCTATAAAAAAATTTTAGATCTTGTTACTACTGACGGAAATTAATCTGTTCCGGACAGCAAATACGAATCTACACACTGATCATTAGAAGACCACAACATGTTTAAATATTATTAGCAATCACCAAAATTTGGGTTTTGCCTCTCTACGGAGAGACATGTTCAAACTTTGCAAGATGCATTTGAAAACTAATAAATGTCAGGGTTAACGAGACGCTTATATAGAAATGTATATTATTAACAATATGATTTTTATCAAGTATAAATTTAATTTTGTTAAAAATATTTAATTACTTCTTGTTTTTTTGCATGTTATATGCTTAACTGTGAATATTAAATTATTATGCATGTCATTGCTCTAGTGTTTTTATGCATGTTATATTTATTTTGTAGTACGTAGCTTCCGTTTCAGCGCTGACCCTGACGTGGCACGTGTCCAATATTTCTAAGTTTGAGCATCCGAGCCGCACATAAATTTGGTTTGAGTTTTCAACTATATACTTCAGATTTTTTTACAAATGCAATTCATTTTAAATTTAATTGTGCTCATTTTCATTTTTTACTATGATCTCTTGATATTTTTTTTACTAATAATGCAGCGAAATTAGTGGTTAATTTTTCAATTCATATTAATATTTGTGAATATTATGTAGTTTATTTTTAATTAAATGTGAGATGTTTTAATTTTAGTATATGAATATTTATATTGATATTCGTATTTGTTTAATATTTGATTATATCTATGTCCAACTTGGTAATCAAAAATTCATGAATGATACGGATAGAATTTAGCTATTATATCTATTTCCGACTTCTATTCCTTGGAAACATATTTTGGAACAAAAGAAAAATCTCTAATACAATATTGTATCATAAATATTTATTAATGTTGTTCTAAAATGTATTTATTAGTGATTTAAAATATGATAACTATTTTGAATATAAATTATATATTACGTATGATTTTATATTGGTCATCTACACTTAAAAATTATCATATCCACATGCAAGAGTTATTGAATGTTCCCTTAACCATTTTCATTCTCGAAAACCTTGCGAATCAAATAATCTAACGAATCAAATTATCTTATGAGCTTTTTATAAAGGGAAATTCACTATTTCTCATCAAAATGATGTTTTTTTTAGTAATAGACAAGATTTATTTTCTTGAATATCTCAAAGTAGATTTAAAATTCTTCAATGGCATTTTTCCTTATCCAATTCTTATATGATTAAAAAAGGAAAAAAATGTTCTGGTAATACGCAATTCGATATCAATATTCGGTACATGGTTGTATGTGTGTTTCGCGCTTTGTTATGTATGTTATTTTGTTCAAAAATTTGTTATGCGTGTTAAGTATTTTGTTATGTATTTAATATGCATAACTAAGCGCTTATCATGCAAAAAAATTCAAAACAAAATAACATACAACCGAAATGAAATAACATGCATAATAAATCTCTTAACACGCATAACAATCGTGTATCAAGTAGTAATATTGAATTGCGTATCTATCTATCTATCAGTTCTCTACATAAATGCTTAGTCTTACAATATAATTATGAAATATACTATACAAAATATATAGCAAGACATATAGCTTAAAAAATAGTATAGTAGAAAAATATGAAAAAATACTTATTCGGACAATCTAATTCTGAAATATACTATATAAGAAAACAGCAAGATATAATGCTTAATCCTACAACCTAGTTGTGAAATATACTATATAAATATATTGCAAGAAAAAGTCGTATAGTAGAAAATATAAAAAATACTTAATCTGACTATCTAATTCTGAAATATACCATATAAAATACAACAAGATATATAGCAAGGGAAAAAGGTACAGTAGAAACATGTAGAACATAACCGCATTTTTTTTAGAATTATGAAAATGGTATGGTAAAAGTAATCAAGGGGTATGAGTTTTTCGATCGAATTGTTAGAACGGTAGATTTTTATCGTGCGGTATTTTTTTGTACCACACGGTAGAAATTTTTTGTGCCACACGATAAATTTTCTATCGTTTGGCTTTTGTTTTTTTTAGTTTTGAACATTTATTTATGAAGTTGGCTACACATAGAAAAATAATTATAATTTCGATCATATATTGCAAAAACTCTGATCATTTATTGCAAAAATTCTGATCATTTAATTATAATTTTGTCTTTTTGTTTTCAGTTCGCACCAACTGTAGTATGTATTTATTTCTATTTGTGTATTATCAATATGAATTGGTCTAATTTAAAGAATTTTTTGTCAAAATCATAACTAAATGTCCAAAAAAATTTGCTACTTATGATCACTATTATAAATATCTGTTTAGACTTGATCTGACTTGAAAAAGAATTTTAGAACATTATACGCGCTTGAATTTTCAAAAAAAAAAATATGGCACGATAGAAAATCTATCATGCGACACACAAAAAACTACCACACAGTAAAGAAATTACCATTCTAATCATTCAATAGAAAAACTTCAATCTCTTGACTATTTTCATCAGTACTATTTTAATAATTACCATAAAAAAATTCTAACATAACCCTTACCCCTGAAAAGAGGGGATGTCAAACTATCTTGCAGCCATTCCACGTCGTCGATTTTTTCCTAGTCGTTCGATCTTATTGGCATTGAACGATCTAAGAGCATCCACAATTGAGCAATTAATTTTAATTGCTAAATAATCACGTCATCATTTTTAGCAATTAAAGAGATAGATAATTAAGAAGATTCATGATTGTTAAACACTTCATTCCACCAATCCGTTAATAATTAAAATTAAAGAGAAAAAAAATATTATCCAATCTTTTGCAAGTGTGTCACTTAAACAATAATTTTTTAATAAATAAATTTACTTAATTAGCAATTCATTCTTAACTCAAAAATAACAAAAACAATCGATAAACAATGGCTAAACAAGATGCTCTAAGTTACAGTGAGGCGTTAATTGTACGTCTGTGAGTCGTCTACCACTTCCTCTCTCCGCTCTAGAAACCCTAATCATCGTTCGTCCTTTTTCCCTGCCTGTAGTATTATTCTTCCTGCTTCGATCCGCTCTGGAAATCCAAATTGTCGTTCCCTTTTTCCCCTGCTTTTGGTTTTGTTCTTCCTTCTGAGTTCTGATTGCTTCGATCGGGCTACCATTTTGTGTCGCCGACAATGAGGCTGTGCAGATTTTGCGGTTGATTTCTTTCCCTTTTTACAGGTATTGTTTACCAGGCTTCCTTTTTTTTGCCTATCCAATCTTCTCTTTTGCTCCGTGTTATGACGGAATTCTGCCAACTGTGCGGTTTCGTGGAATGAAAGCTGGCGATTATCTATCTCTCTTCTTTTCATCGCAGAAATTGGGTTTTCAATTGGACTTGTGTATCTGTGATTTGTGCGATAGCCGCCTGATGATCTTATATTTTTTTTGTACTGAATAGATTTCCAGATTTTATTTTAATCCTACTTTAGGAGTGACTAATCTTTCAATCTAGAGTAAATTGCACAAGTACTGATATGCATTTTTATTATTGTTTTGTTTGTTTATCTATCATTTTTTTCATTCCTGAACTGCTACTGAAGACCTGGTGTTGTGTACTTAATGGTATGCATATGAAATCCAGCATTTTAAATTTTCTGTGACAAATTTGCTGGTATTTGCCAGTAAATTGATCACTACATAAAAATGAAATTGAAATTTATTTTTTTTCATCTGAATTATTCTCCTATTTAACAATTTTGTTATCTTAGTGTTAAATTTGGAAGTTTAATTAGAATTTCTTACAAGAGCATGTGTAATAGCCCTGCATATTTCGTCTTCTTACATATAGAAATTTTGCAGCTGAAATTACTGGAAGAGTTCCTCCGGGTTTAACCTGAAGCGACCTGGTATTGTTTGCTTTAAATTTGGGCAAGTACCTCTCAAAACTAACCTATTTTCTGGTACCATGATCAGATTTTTTCATTGATCTTCATGGTTTCCCTTAGTAGGAAAAGAAAAATAAAGGGCATCAGCATTCAAACACCAATGTTTGTGCTGTGTGAGGGATGAGAGAAGCCAGAGCAGCCAAGTTGAGGGGGAGAATACCAGAAGGTTGACTAACTTTGGTGAATACTGAGACAGGACAAGTGTGGCAGCTCATGTGAAGTTATCGTCACCGGCAGACTGGGGCTCTTGCTTAAGAAATGTTATTCTTCACATATATTTGTCTTCTTACAATTAGGGAGCAAAATAATACATTCCAACCAGAAAATGTGAATTATTTATAATCTATAGCACCCCAGTTTCTTTGAGGAACAATGCAAAATTCAGTGACCAAAATGAATAATGATGGTATATACATAAGATGAGTTGATCATTTCTTCCAATACTCTTACGAATCAATCTTTCGTTTCATAAAAGAATATCAAAATTTGAAGTGTAAAAGAATATCAAAATGTGAAGTGTTTGCTCAATTTTTCTGAAGTTTCTTATTTTTTGAGGTCTAGGTAGTAGAGGAGAATGGGTACTGCATGAAGAAACTGATCTGCAGCTGGAATCTGTATGTTTTATTATTTATTTTGTGATTCCTTTAAAAATGATGGGTGTAAAGGACGGAACTCTCCCATAGCTCGTCGGTAAAAACCAAAAGACGCAAGTACTCAACTCTTATATCCTGAATATGAAAAAAAAGAACATATCTATTATGGTTTTACAAGTGTATCAAATGCTTCAATGATAGGTTGTTAACCAGTTAGATTAGACCGTATCATCTCCATCATGGGAAATACACTTCACTAGACTAGGAAAATGGTACTTTGTAGAAGTTTTGATGGTTCTGACGAAGAGCAGGAGTTGGATCATCCGAAGCTGACGTTATAACTTCCAATCCGAGACACTAGAGGGGCATGTGCAAAAACTGCCATATGGAACCGCAAATCTAGAAAACTTTCACGACACGTCTCACTAACTAGTAGCCCAGCAAGATTCACGAGCAACCGTACAACACCAGTCGGAGCACGAGTCTTGGCAGATCATAGGGCAAGAAAGCAGACAATCACCCATGTAATCAGATGGACAGGTTCACACAACGCTCAACTTCCAGCCGGAGCAGATAGCTCACCATCAGGCTGCTGTAAATATTTTCCCTGTAACCAACCGTACATCCTTCCATCCGATTACCATTACAAAGCTACTCTCGAGAGGCAGGTTATGAAGATATGACATATGATGGCACTTGGGGCCTCGAGTATATCAACTTCTCTCGAACGTCAATTATGAAAGCTTATGGGTCCTTGTCCTCATGCTCATCACCAAATGAAACCCCAAAATTGTTCATATATGTACACTTAGCTAGCTGCCTTATGTGTAGCCATTTAGACAATTTGTTCGGGATCAAAGTCCTTCATGGGATACTCATTGATATCTTCTGAGAGGGTCCTGAGCCGACCTATTGGTGTGCTAACTGCTCTGGCTATAGGTTGAGCATTGTGTGAACCTGTCCACTCAGTTGCAGGGGTGGCTTATGATCTGCTGAGACTCGTGCTCCGGTTGTTGTTGTACGGTTGCTCTAGTTCTTATTGGGATGCTAGTTGGTGAAGATGTGCTGCGGAAGTCTTATGGATTGCAAATACATATGACAGTTCAAATTTTCGAACTCAAATCTTTTAATATGAATGAATTTAATTGACACATGCAGTGCATAATTTTAGATATTTTGGTGACACAGTATCACAAATAAGGCCATATGAATTGATAACATCAACGTATAGATTGAAATTTTATAAATTTACCAATTTATTATAAATTTAAGTATTTTGTAAAAAAAAGTTGGGCAATTAACAATACTACAAACAGCAAAAAGTTGTGCAGTTCATCAAACACTTCATTGTTTCTTGTTTATGCATACTTTTTGTGGTTTAGTTTTATAACATGGTTAGTCTCTTAAACAATTCATGTTGTGTTTTGGATGTGGACAGAAGTTGTGGTCTCCAATATATTGAAAAAAGCAATAATTGGAGGATGGTCTGTACTTCAATTCTCTACTCAACTTCTTATCTTCTTATGGCTTATCAAATGCGGTAAATTTTTTACTTATTTGTGATGAATCCTCCAAAGAACATGTAGTATAAAAGCATGGCTCACCTAATTCTCCAATTCCAGCTAGTATTTTACTGGGATATGTGATAGCTTATCTTTTATTGATGATGACGGAATAATGTCTCCGAGGCGTGCATTTGATGTGTGCCTTGATGAGCCGGTGAATGCATGCGAAGGCTAATGCAACTGCCTTAAGTGATGTTGCTTCTTCGAATAGAAGCAATGCTGCTGGTAGTGCCGATTGGAGTTCATCTGATGACGAAGCTGATCATAATGCCATGGACCAGGATGAAGGTTATCTGTCTATACTCGTGTACAAACGATTTCATGTTTAACCAATTGATCCTTTGATATTAAAGATGTAATTTACTGTGTGTTTGGATGAATGGATTGATTAGTGTAGTTAGCGACTAACCATAGGATTTGAGATAACCGTCAACCCAACTGAGTTCGTATCTGTTGTTATTATGAGGGAATAACAGGGCCTTGTTATCTTGCTGTTGACCGTCCGATTTATATGGACGGCACAGATGGACTGCACGGAACTCGCTGTATTATATAAATTATTTGTTATATCGAAAATGAACGATCAGATATAGAATAACAGAACTCTATTATTTTCTCGAAATAACAACGGATATAAAATCTGACCCAACTAAAGGTACTTGAAATAACCATCTCTCCACCCAAACACTAAATAGTAATCTGACCCAACTAAAGGCACTGTCCTCACCTCATCCAAAATACCCTTGCAAGTTACAAGAGTCCCGAAAAATATGGAGAATTAGAAATTAAAAAACATAGTTGTATAGTGTCGCCATTTGTTACTCTGTCTATGTTTTACATAACCGGTCCCAAATTCCAAAAGGAGGGTGTTATAGGCTTTGCGAATCAATATAAAAATTCAGTCAATTTTATGAAAAGAAAATTCAATGTAGACTTCATTTCTAGTCTATCCAAGTCTGTTACGGACAGAAGGCTTTGTTGTTATTGTTTTTGTTAAAAATTCATATTATAACATGTGATGTTACGAACCCACGAAGTGATGGTAATGATTAATGAATAATGATGCGAAATAGTTGGAATGTTAACTGTTTGATCGGAACCGAACATTTCAAATTTGATAAAACAAAACACTCCATAAAATTTTGGGATAAAAGAGAAGTATTTCATTCTAAGAGGATGGTCGATATGTTTTGAAAGCGGACATTGCACGTGTTAATTTTCCGATCAGTTCCTAAAACCTAATATTTGAATTCAATTTGGATCTTTTATTCCATGCGTCATTATCATAGAGAATTTAACAAATTCATGCCGCAAAGAAATTGGCAATTGATCCGCTATTTACGTCTTCAAATAGTTCCGAATCCATTAGCACTGTATCAAGACTGGATATTTTTCGATTAACTACATAGTAAGGAAGAAAAATAGAATTTAAAGTACATTTGGAAAAGTCGAGTTTTTTTTCATATGTAGGGGCCCAAACATTCCAAACAGAAAAAATCTATTCGGTGCCAAACATCCATTAAAAATCTGCGTCTTGTTAGCACAGCAAATTACATATAATTCTTAAATTTTATATATCCTAAATCTGAATTCATGTACATTTGGAAAAGTCGAGTTTTTTTTTCTTACATCGGGCCCTTGTAAATATTCAAGGTTAATTACACAGACTTAAAGCAAATTGCAACGATCTTAATTGATCGATTGCTTGAAAATGGAAATGTAAAATGGAAATTTGGAAAATTAAAATGATACAGAGGCCAATAAGGCCATGAAAGCTATCAAGCTCCTATTTCATTCAACAATTTTCAAGATAAGATACAAGATACATCTGCCAGCAAATATATAGGCAGCAGAAAGGATAAAAATGCAAAAAATAAGGACTAAAATGCAAATAAGTAAAAGAATAGAATAAAGCTGTAAAAGATCCTAACTGACTGAAAAACAGTCTCAACAGCCACTGCATTTAATCTCTCCAGTTCCTGCTCCATTGCACGTCTTCATTAATCCTCAGATTCAATATATGTCTGCATCCGACGGTTGCTAATAATCCTCAATTATAACTCTTGATCCAATGGTCGGAATCCTTCGTATCCCTTTTATACCGTTGCATTCCCTCCCCCTTAACCAAAAGCTTATCCTCAAGCTTGATAAAATTTAACAGGAAGTGTGAACAAGTGCGATCTGGGATTTTTGTGGTACAGTGACCCTTTTTGGTACTGTTATGCCTCCATTGGTTGCTGGTATTTGCTGCTCTGTCATATCCTAACCCCACCTGCCAGAAAAAATTAAATTGTGCAGCCTGGTTCTTAAAGATTTGGATCACCATCAATGCCAATGAGCTGCTATAAGGGTCGGGTATCAATTGAACTTCTATATTGCTCAGTTTCATAGATACTGCTTGGTACCGGTATGATGCCATAGTTGATGTTCGGTTGTTTCCTGACCAATTGTCCCAGGAAGGTAAGCTTTTTGTAGCCTTGCTCATGAGGAATCCGATCACCAACAATTCAGTTGGGTGGTTAGAATGCAGAAGGACAAAATTCGACTGGTTCCTGCTCCATTCCTTCGGTACCGACTGCATTGAGCTGTGTAAAATACAAGGGTCTAACCAAGCAATTTTCCACATGAGAAATTCATTCTCAAGGTCTATTGGTACAATATGAACCAAATGAGCTGATTTAGCCTCCTCATAGGAACCCTCTTGATTAATCTGTGAGGAGTAACGCCTGCAAGCCCCACTGAGAGCCCATTTGCCCCCAAATACGGTTTGTACTCGCTCCCTTGTATGTACAATAAGAGTAAATAATTGGAGATATAATTCCGACTTCTGACAAACTACTGCCACCTGTGTCAATTGAGTTTCAGATATGTTCGTCTGACATACACGTTGAAAATGGAGGAAAAGTTCAACCCAGTGGAAATAGCCCGACACTTTCTCTATCATATAAGTCCATCTCAGAATAATTACTATCCTAAGATGCACATTATAAGCAATCAAATGGAGAATTACCACTTGACTGTTCTTATTAACCAAGACACAAGTCCCTGATGCTTTGATATTTCTCACCTGGTTACAAGGTTTGTAATGTGGTTTCATGCTCCAAGTGTAGCTCTGACAATTGCATTTCGAGAAAAGTGTAATGCATTGCCCTTCCTTTCTCTCGTGGCCATATCAAATAAGATTCCATAACCCTTTGTAGTCTGATCAATTGGGTTAAATCTCAGCCTTGTATCAAGGAACTCAATAGCAACCTGAGGTCTAGCAAAACTCTCACTGCTCAGGGGTAATTTTTGGAACTGCACAATTTTTATTTCCTTACCAACATTAGTTCTAGAGAGATTTAAGCTAATTGTCTTAGCCTTGTCAAACACCCCAAAATGATCAGCTTCCATCCTTTTAACCTTGACTGATGCTGCCAATATAATTGCAACTGTCCTTTCACTTTGTCTCAATTCACCCTTTTCTTTCATTTTTACTTTTTTTGTTGCAATGCCAGATTCAATCTTCTCTACTCTCCACTGGTAGTAAACTTGTAGGGGAGATAGCACAATTGCCAAATTACCCCCATTCTCTTTCAAACCAACTCCCTTGTCATGGTTAGCATAGTCTGGTAGTGACTCAGTATCAGTTTGTTTTGGTTGAAGGGACTCCATAAACCATGTTGTATTGTCACAACTGAACTCAAGAAGGTGTGATGGAGTGAATTTCTCAGTGTGTTTCCCAGGGTTTGTAAAACTGAGGATTTCATCCTGATATGCCAACTTAGAGTTTAACAATCTCTCTTGCCTTGGTATAGGCAGCTTGGACAACAACTGAAAATTTGTAACATCCTTGTTGATTGATAATGAATATTGTTGCAGTAACAGCTTGAGCAATAAAAGTGTCTCAACATAGTTAGTCCTAGCATAAGATCTAATTATATCAGATGCTAATCTCATCTTGACCTTTCTGCTTGCAGCTCCTGACTCCAGCTCAAAATTTCTCAATAGGTAGTGATTGGGTAGATAATTGGAATGTTGAGGTTCTTTAAAGTAACAATTGTACCATGCCATAGTCTGCTTTTCACGATCAATTCTTGTAGGTGGGTCTAAAATAAACACATCAGAGGGTTTAGTCTTACCCAGACCTCAGGTGGAAATTGGAAGTATGCTGTATCCATTTGGATCAAGCTAGGTGTTAATTGTGGTGAAAGTTGAAGTGTAACAGGAACCTCCTCATTGTCTATTGTTTCACCATGCTGCATTTCCTCATTCACCTTCTGTGGGCTCTGGGCAATGCCTTGCTGAGGAAGATCTAACGAGATTGGATTCTGGCCAACAGGGATGTTCACAATCTGGTTTTCAGCCCATCTCAATTTCGTCTCTACCTGATCATGGTGATCAGATCTGGCACAGGTTAGAATCTCTTGTGGCATCAACTTCCTCGATGGTGTCAGCTGATCGTGTTGCTCAGGAGTCGATCGAATTAGCTTCGAAATAATCTGTATAGGAGCATCCGAAGTAATCGGTTTGTCAACTGCAGTGACAGTGTTGTTCACCTTCTTTGGAAACTGATCAAGACTATCCTGATGGCGATTAGATCATATTTGATGTTGATTGCGAGTCGGTGAACTTTGCTGCTGATGAAGAGGTGCTAGCTCGGTCTGGTTGTAACCCCCCATCTTCACTTCACCTTCGCGAGAATGTTGATCCGAGCTGTCGCAAGCCCGAATCGATGCATCTTCTCGAGCATCGCCATTAATTGATCACATCGATGCTCAAACAAGCGATTTGCTTCTTCTTGCTGTTGCAAAAATGATTGTGTTGCTTGCCTCAAATTGTCGAAGCTCCAATCCTTCGTTCCCTTTAGATTCCCCGTAGACGCATGTGTGTGAGTGAACATCTCGATTGCTGAAATCAATTCTCCCAGCTGCAAATACTAACAGCAAGGAAACCGATTGAATAGCTGGCTATATCAACCAAATCAGTGAGAAGAAGAACTAATTGCCCCAGTTGAGATCGAAAGGGCTCTGATATCACTTGCAACGATCTTAATTGATCGATTGCTTGAAAATGGAAATGTAAAATGGAAATTTGGGAAATTAAAATGATACAGAGGCCAATAAGGCCATGAAAGCTATCAAGCTCCTATTTCATTCAACAATTTTCAAGATAAGATCCAAGATACATCTGCCAGCAAATATATAGGCAGCAGAAAGGATAAAAATGCAAAAAATAAGGACTAAAATGCAAATAAGTAAAAGAATAGGATAAAGCTGTAAAAGATCCTAACTGACTGAAAAAAAGTCTCAACAGCCACTGCATTTAATCTCTCCAGTTCCTGCTCCATTGCACGTCTTCATTAATCCTCAGATTCAATATATGTCTGCATCCGACGGTTGCTAATAATCCTCAATTATAACTCTTGATCCAATGGTCGGAATCCTTCGTATCCCTTTTATACCGTTGCACAAATCTTAGGAACAAAAAATGTAATAGCTCAATTCTAACTCCACACTGTAAAGTTAGCCGAAAATACATTGTCCCCTGTGCTTAACAGAGAAGAATAACCCTTTCCACCGAGTCGCGTCATAAAAAAGTACTCGGCCTCTAGTAACAGACAGCGTTTGGTACAACAAATTTCTTCCGAAATTAAATGAAAGATAATTATTCTAGAAAAAATCTCTTCTACTTAATTCTACTTATGTTTGGTAATATAGTTAGAAAAAAGAGACATTTGCATGAAAGAAAAAGCAAATTCTTAGAAGAAAATTATTCCACTTAATTCTGCTAGTGTTTGATACAATTTCTTTTGAAATTGTTCTTCTTCCATCTAATTCCGGAAGGAGTGATACCAAACACAGAACTCATGTCTTGAGACTCAGAAAGGTAAAATCTAAACCAAGTGCTTCAAAAGACTCAATTTCAGTTTCATAGAAACTGCTCCTTCCTGAAATGGCCTTCTTTAATAACATACATAGAAGATAGAAATAGAATCAAATCTCACTTCTGACAAACCAGATACAATAAGAGTAAAATAGACGGAAGTAATGATATTCAATCAGTGTCCTTGGACACCAAAATCTCTCTGATTCCTAAAGGACTCTACAAGCTTCTATCATTCGTTTTTAAATTTTGCTAAATTAAGCTGGTGCCGGCATTGTTTTGGGCTTCGGTTTGACCTCAACTTCATTCACAGACCGAATAAAGATCTCATCAGGTTCATGACTGGAAATAAACATAATGGAAGTATAATAATTAGTAGTTGCAATTAGCTCTAACCTACTATTGTTCCAACAATATAATACCAGTATCTAGTATAGAAGTGCTTAATTAATTCACAGTAATTTCTTACAGAATATCTCCATCTTCAAAAGTGTAACTGGATGCCACTGCAAGAAGGCGCCCATCTCGGCTGAATGACAAAGCTGCTATGCTGGAAGGATACTTGGAGTACTGACAAATGATAAGACAAGTGAGTAATCTCCAATTGGCTTATTACATGAAAGCATATTCACATATTCAACTCCTACTTGCTGGCAATGGAGAGCTTACCTGGTAAAGTCTTTTCTTGTTAACGCCGTCCCAGACATTTACATAACCATCACACCCTCCAGTCGCAAAAGTACCATAACTGCAACAATAAAATAAATTCTTACAACTTCCGTAAAATCAATCTAAGAAATTTGTGTGCAGGCGCGCTTGAGAAAGAGAGGGGGGGGTGCGCTTTACATTGGATGGAAAGCCATGGCATTCACAGGATAAACAATATCCCTTCCATTGTCAGATTTTCTGTGGCACTTGAATGCATACCTGTGTAACAGAATACCAGATATCAGGTAGTCATCAATACATTAAAATATGCAACTTAAGTGCATTTTAGTACCAATATACCACTACTTCTATTATTTAATCTCAAAATATACAATTGTTACTTTTTCGCCTGAGTTCCCTCTGACATGTCAAAGAACTCCATTGCGATCCTCCCTTCTACAGAGCTCAGAGCATAACCTGTGATTGATAAATAAACACTCTCTGTGATCAATACTAAAAAGGGTTAAGATAAAAATCATTTACAAATGAACCAAACTTATTACCTGTTCCATTGGGATAACACCTGACACAACGTGTCTGATACTTGAGGGAAGACTCGCGTCTTTGCTCAGGTTGGGACATATTGCGGAGATCATAAACATTTATGTGCCGGCCAGCAGTTGCCACAACCAGTCTGTTCCCCACCAATGAGAGGGAATAGACCCGCTCTGGCTGGGTATAAGTCCCAATCAGTGTGTGTTCAGGTCCACTGGCACCTCTTGGGTCCCAGCACTTCAGTGTCTTATCCCAGCTTCCGGTTATAACTTGGCCTAGAATGTTAATACAACTAAAATGATGAACTGTATATTACTGTAGCTGTTAACAAGGTTATTTGACAACGTTCAAAGGACGCAACTAGTTAGTAAGAGGATTGCTTTTCCATCTATGTCAGAAGTTGTAACACTACTTCAAAACTTCAGTAAGGAATGGAAAACAAACAAACTGGTTAGTTAGTACTTAGTAATAATAAGAGGATTGCCAGCTCGGTCAGAAGTTGTAACATTACTTCAAAACTTCAGAAAGGAATGGGAAAAAAATCAAGCTGGTAAAAGAGCAACAGAACAAAAGAGGGCGCATGCAAATTAAATTAGATGATTTTTTAAAAACCAAGCCTTGAATACACTACAAGACCCAACCCAACATAACACAACACAACACAAATCAAAGCACCAAAACATTAAACAGTAAGTAACATAAGCAGGCCATAACTGGTATCAACATAGATTAAAAGCGCAATTTTGATACTGTATTCCTTCGTATAGGTTGACCTGGACCATAGTAGTTGAATCGTAAAATGTATCGTGTATCGGTGGATTTTGTATTGTATCGTGTCGTAAAGATACACTAGGCTATTTTTAAAATAACAAAAGGGTTATAGTAATTAGTATCTAACAAAAAAATCTAAATAACTAAAGAAACCATCGTAATTTTAAATAGGTAGCTGATACGTAGATACCAACATTGATACCTACTATCGATACCGATGTTATTATAAACATTTAGTTGAATTATTATGCACGTTATTTGACTTATTATGCATGTTATTTTTTGCATTGAAATAGGTATGCATGTTATTTTTTTTACTGAAATAGTTATGCATGCTATTTGAGTTATTATGCACATTATTTTATTAACATGTATAATAATTTTTTCAGTACAAAAATAACATGCATAATAACTCAAATAATGTACATAATAACTCAACTAAATGTGCATAAATAAAATCGATATCGATAGTCAGCATCAATATTGATATCTACAGAACATTATCCTTTTAAATATATTGATAAATGTCAATTAACATTGATGTAAATTCCTTGCATATTAAGGTATTTATTTTGAAAAATGGCAACTCACCATTGGATTTCACAACTCGTATCGAACCATAAAATACGCATCGCGTATCGTAAGATACTAACTTCTATGACTTGGACAATGATTTATTTATTTCGATCTTTTTTAGTTTTTATTTATTTTATTTTACCAACTATTGTTTTCTTGTTGTCTAATTATTGAGATCTAAACTAGTCTACAACATCATGGTTTGAAATTTTAGTCAAAGAAATAATCCAGCCAGTCACCCAACTGATACTGTTTTGGTGAACTCTGGAACAGGTATATGCAAAAGCAAAAAAACTCATGCGGTCATGCTGGTACCAGTTAAGCCTGAGAGACAGACCCATACAGATTCAGCTTTTCACAGAAAAAAGTGTAATGCAGCTAATTCCCAATCAAATGTAAATGTCAACAAAACGTCATATCAGTACATACCAGCAGAATAAGAGTACTCTACACAGCGAACAGGAGCATCATGTCGCCCTATAATATCATCCTTCCCAGAACCAAATACATATCTGTGAATATATTTTTATTTGATGTTAGTTGACTCTCTACTTTGTTTTAAGAAAAAAAAATGGCACTCAGATTGCAACAAGCAAATTAGGAGAAAACCTAAAAAAATATCCACCTTCTAACAGTGTGATCTGAACAAGCACTGAATCCCGATGAATCATCATGGAAGCAACAATCAAGCACTGGCCCAGCATGCAAGAACTCCCCTTTTAGTAAATTTGCATTGGCATCATACAACCTAACAGTCTAAGCACAAAAAAGTGAAAACTACATCAGAATCATAGTTACTCCTGAAATCTACAATAGATATGCAATTAAGATCCATGCGACCAGCACACAGAGTAGCAACCAAAACAGTAAACCCTCAGTGCAGTACATTAAATCCCTAAAAAACGATTCTAATTGAGTTAATCCCACCCGATTAACCAAAAATAACGAAATATCAATGCACTTATTACCTTATCCCAAGAGGAAACTAAAAGGTGATCGCTGTGATTTGAAAATCGGAGGTTAGAGATCCCATCTGAAGGCGGTTTCACTAGGTCCTTACCCCCACTACCAACTGGAACTGGAGCGGCGCTCATGGCGGTCACAGCCGATCGAGGTTGCTTATAGGGTTTTGCTTTTAGGGGTTTTTGGCGAAGAAGAGAACAAAACCGAAGAAGCTTTCACATAGAAGGGTACAATCGTACACGTGCGAGGAATGGCGCTTGAGTGATTTCGAATTGAAATCGACGGAGCGAGCTAGATTTGGAATTTTGGATTTGAATTTAAGAGAGCTTTAGCAGATTGGCACGAAGAGATATACTTCGGATTGAATCCGTTCCAAAGGTGTTGTACACCATGTCACTGACATGTGGGTCCGGATATTTTATTATTGTCTTCATTAAGGTGCAGTAAACCTTGTCCAGACAGAATTTATAGGTAACAAGCTTTGTGGTATTTTGTAAGAATAATGTTATGTAGATATTACATTTGACATCGACTATCGATAGTTCGATACTGGTGTTATTATGCACAGTGAGTTGAATTACTATGCATTTTATTTGATTTATTATGCATGTTATTTTTTTACTGAAAAAATTATTATGCGTGTTAACAAAATAATGTGCATAATAACTCAAATAGCATACATAACTATTTCAGTACAAAAAATAACATGCATAACTATTTCAATACAAAAAATAACATGCATAATAACTCAAATAACATGCATAATAATTCAAATAATGTGCATAATAACATCGGTATCGATAGTCGGTATCAAATGTGGTATCTACGTATCAACTCCCATTTTGTAAATCTGCATGAAGTTTGGGAATGATATCTGTTGTTCGTCGATTCTTACTCGCCATTCTACTCGTCTAAACTTGAATTGTTTAAAATTCCTACTCTAAAATATCATAATATCTGCTCTCTAAAATAAATTATGGTCGCTCGTTCAAATTGAGCAGTCAGATCTAGGCGAGCAGGTCCCTACTTGCCACTTAGGCGAGCAGCAGATTCTCTTCCTGAAGTTTGAGAGGTGGGTTAGTTTTTTTTTTTATTCATGTTCGTAGGCTTAGACATCTTCCTGAAGTTTGAGAGGTGGGTTAGTTTTTTAGACATCTTCATTTTTGAAATTTTTGAAATTTCTAATCTGACGGGAAAGTTTTTAAATGAGTTTCAGAAATGTAGATGAGTTTCTTATTTAGCAATTTTACTTCAGAGTTTTTTATTTAGCAACTTTGCTTTAGAGTTTATACACTCTGACGTGGTTTAATCATTGGTTAAAATTGATCGATCTCCCACCATATTCATAGTATTTGCTGACGTGTCAATTAAGAAACTTTATTTTTTTTTATTTTTTGAATGGCGGATTTAAAAACTAAAAAAATATTAAAATTTTAAAACTGATATGATAATTATTTATAAATTTTAAAAATGAAGATGCTCACGTAGTTGTACACACAACACGCAATCTCAGTATCTCACTGAAAAGTCAAATCTGAGAAATTATCACAAAGAATTCAGAACCTCCTCCGTGAATACTAATGCGGCAATGCACATGGACTAGTTAATATATTTGTAAGATCGACTATATATGGATCGGACCTCCTTGTCGTTTTATGGGCTTTTTCTTTACAGTTGTAACAGATTCGGCCCAGTCAAGATTTAGGTAGTCTCCTCGTTGACTTCTGAATAATCTTAGACATCCAAACTCCAATGCTGCACCAGGGGGTGGTACATCTCCTCTATGTCACTAGAGTGTTGAAAAAGTCAGTGGCTCGCTCGAGATCGATTCGGTAAAAGCTCGTTCGTATTTAGTTCGTGACTCGATAGATTTGTTCGTATTCAGTTCATATAGCTCGTATTACTCATCAAATTTGAATCATCTCATTTCAAAATAGCTCGAATCAGAATATAATATGATATAATGTAAATCAATAATGTTATATATAAATAACTATTGATTTATTTTATAAAGTTTGATTTTAAACTCTTAATTTTTATTTAAGTAAATTAAATATTTCTAATTTGTATTTTTTGTTAAAATTTTTAGTTATTAAAATGATAGATATATTATTAAATAATAAGCTAACAAAAAGTCGCTTCGGATCCGTCTAAAAGAAGTTCAAACTAGCAACTCGCTCGAAACTAATTTAAAATGATTATTTTGTAGATCGTTTAGACTCATTTTCAGCTCATGAACCAGCTCGGTTCGACTCGTATTTTCATGACCCAAACTCGACTCATATTTTCAAGAGCCGAGCCAGCTTGAACTCGACTCGTTTGCAGTCTTAAATCAGCAATCAATAAATAAATCAGCAATATTTTAGCAAATAAATAAGGGAAAAACTCAGATACTCCTAAATAGGTGCTCTCTAGATACTCCACTCAATATGCATCGTTTGATTGAAATATATGATTCAAATTTCAATACATCAAACGATACATATTGAATGAAATATCCAGAAAATATCTATCTAGATGTATTAAGTTTTTCAATAAATAAATAGACAAAGAGAGAGGTCGCTTTTATACTGCTGACAAATTTTCGACAAAAAGTTTTATTTGATGAAGCATTGATATGAGATCAGGTGAGTGGTAACACCAATAGTTCACATTTTGTCATAAAAAAGTATCACATTCTACGTAGTACAATTTACGATATATTAAATCAATAAAAATAAAGATTACAGGTAATAACTAATAATAGTCCATTTATCAAGATGCTTTTCGTATTCTACATAGTCAATAATTATGTAAGAACAATTTACATGTACATAATTATGGTGTTAATGTTGAAAACATTCAGAAACATAGCTAGTAGAATGGGTAAGCCCCATTTAGGAGGAATTTTAAATTTTAAATTTTAAATTTTAAATGAGATGAAGATTCATTCACTTCAAGAATCAGAATAACTAATTCAATGACTGACGTTGCTTGAGCCCGAGACTCGATCTGATCTGGTCCGACTCGATCCAACACTGAAAAACAATGACGATATCCGACCGGAGACCCGAGACGATCCAACACCATAAGCAATGATGCCCGACCCGACACCTGATCCGAAGCCCGAAAAACATCAACGTTGCCCGACTCGATTTCGCCCGACCAGACTCGACACCCGAAAAACATCGACGTTGCCCGACCCGACCTGACACCCAAAAAACATCAACGTTGACTGATCAGAGACCCGACCCGACTCAACATCCGAAAAACATCGACGTTGCCCGACTCGATTTCGCCAGACCCGACCTGACACCAGAAAAATATCGACGTTGCCCGACCCGAACCAACACCCAAAAAACATCGACGTTGCCCGACCCAAGACCCGACCCAGCACCCGAAAAACGTCGATGTTGCCCTACCCGATCTCACCCGACCTAAGCCACAACCCGAATTTTGAAAAAATCAAACTAACCCGACCCGACCCAAACCCGCCCGACCCGCCCGACTTGCCACCTCTAAGGATAATGTTCTGTAGATATCAAATTTGATACCGACTATCGATAGTTCGATACCGATGTTATTATGCACAATGAGTTGAGTTACTATGCACTTTATTATGCATGTTATTTTTGTACTGAAAAAATTATTATGCGTGTTAACAAAATAATGTGTATAATAACTCAAATAACATACATAACTTTCAGTACAAAAAATAACATGCATAACTATTTCAATACAAAAGATAACATGCATAATAACTCAACTAAATATTCATAATAACATCAGTATCGATAATCGGTATCAAATGTGGTATCTACGTATCAACTCTCATTTTATAAATCTGCGTGAAGTTTGGGAATGATATATGTTGTTCGCTGATCCTTACTCGCCATTCTACTCATTAAACTTGAATCATTTAAAATTCATACTCTAAAATATCATAATATCTGCTCTCTAAAATAAATTATGGTCGCTCGTTCAAATTGAGCGGTCAGATCTAGGCGAGCAGCAGATTCTCTTCCTGAAGTTTGAGAGGTGGGTTAGCTTTTTTTAAATCATGTTCATAGGCTTTGAGCATTTTCATTTCTGAAATTTTTGAAATTTCTAATCTGACGTGGAAGTTTTTAAATTAGTTTCAGAAATGTTGATGAGTTTCTTATTTAACAAATTTACTTCAGAGTTTCTTATTTAGCAACTTTGCTTTAGGTTCAAATTGATCGGTCTCCCACCACATTGATAGTATTTGCTGACGTGTCAATTAAGAAACTTTATTTTTTAATTTCATGAATGGAGAATTTAAAAATTAAAAAATATATTAAATTTGTAAAACTGATGTGATAATTATTTATAAATTCTAAAATTTTTAGAAATGAAGATGCTCTTACATCGTACACACACCACGCAATCTCAGTATCTCACTCAAATCTGACAAATTATCACAAAGAATTCAGAACCTCTTTCGTGAAGACTAATGCAGCAATGCCCATGGACTAGTTAATATATTTGTAAGATCGACTATATATGGATCGGACCTCCTTGTCGTTTTATGGGCTTTTTCTTTATAGTTGTAACAGATTCGGCCCAGTCAAGATTTAGGTAGTCTCCTCGTTGACTTCTGAATAATCTTAGACATCCAAACTCCAATGCTGCACCAGGGGGTGGTACATCTCCTCTATGTCACTAGAGTGTTGAAAAAGTCAGTGGCTCGCTCGAGATCGATTCGGTAAAAGCTCGTTCGTATTTAGTTCGTGACTCGATAGATTTGTTCGTATTCAGTTCATATAGCTCGTATTACTCATCAAATTTGAATCATCTCATTTCAAAATAGCTCGAATCAGAATATAATATGATATAATGTAAATCAATAATGTTATATATAAATAACTATTGATTTATTTTATAAAGTTTGATTTTAAACTCTTAATTTTTATTTAAGTAAATTAAATATTTCTAATTTGTATTTTTTGTTAAAATTTTTAGTTATTAAAATGATAGATATATTATTAAATAATAAGCTAACAAAAAGTCGCTTCGGATCCGTCTAAAAGAAGTTCAAACTAGCAACTCGCTCGAAACTAATTTAAAATGATTATTTTGTAGATCGTTTAGACTCATTTTCAGCTCATGAACCAGCTCGGTTCGACTCGTATTTTCATGACCCAAACTCGACTCATATTTTCAAGAGCCGAGCCAGCTTGAACTCGACTCGTTTGCAGTCTTAAATCAGCAATCAATAAATAAATCAGCAATATTTTAGCAAATAAATAAGGGAAAAACTCAGATACTCCTAAATAGGTGCTCTCTAGATACTCCACTCAATATGCATCGTTTGATTGAAATATATGATTCAAATTTCAATACATCAAACGATACATATTGAATGAAATATCCAGAAAATATCTATCTAGATGTATTAAGTTTTTCAATAAATAAATAGACAAAGAGAGAGGTCGCTTTTATACTGCTGACAAATTTTCGACAAAAAGTTTTATTTGATGAAGCATTGATATGAGATCAGGTGAGTGGTAACACCAATAGTTCACATTTTGTCATAAAAAAGTATCACATTCTACGTAGTACAATTTACGATATATTAAATCAATAAAAATAAAGATTACAGGTAATAACTAATAATAGTCCATTTATCAAGATGCTTTTCGTATTCTACATAGTCAATAATTATGTAAGAACAATTTACATGTACATAATTATGGTGTTAATGTTGAAAACATTCAGAAACATAGCTAGTAGAATGGGTAAGCCCCATTTAGGAGGAATTTTAAATTTTAAATTTTAAATTTTAAATGAGATGAAGATTCATTCACTTCAAGAATCAGAATAACTAATTCAATGACTGACGTTGCTTGAGCCCGAGACTCGATCTGATCTGGTCCGACTCGATCCAACACTGAAAAACAATGACGATATCCGACCGGAGACCCGAGACGATCCAACACCATAAGCAATGATGCCCGACCCGACACCTGATCCGAAGCCCGAAAAACATCAACGTTGCCCGACTCGATTTCACCCGACCAGACTCGACACCCGAAAAACATCGACGTTGCCCGACCCGACCTGACACCCAAAAAACATCGACGTTGACTGATCAGAGACCCGACCCGACTCAACATCCGAAAAACATCGACGTTGCCCGACTCGATTTCGCCAGACCCGACCTGACACCAGAAAAATATCGACGTTGCCCGACCCGAACCAACACCCAAAAAACATCGACGTTGCCCGACCCAAGACCCGACCCAACCCAAGACCCGACCCAACCCAACATCACCCGACCCGACCCAGCACCCGAAAAACGTCGATGTTGCCCTACCCGATCTCACCCGACCTAAGCCACAACCCGAATTTTGAAAAAATCAAACTAACCCGACCCGACCTAATGATTATTTTGTAGATCGTTTAGACTCATTTTCAGCTCATGAGCCAGCTCGGTTCGACTCATATTTTCATGACCCGAACTCGACTCATATTTTCAAGAGCCGAACCAGCTTGAACTCGACTTGTTTGCAGTCTTAAATCAGCAATATTTTAGCAAATAAATAAGGGAAAAACTCAGGTACTCCTAGATAAGTGTTCTCTAGATACTCCACTCAATATGTATCGTTTGATTGAAATATATGATTCAAATTCCAATACATCAAACGATACATATTGAATAAAATATCTAGAAAATATCTATCTAGATGTATCTAAGTTTTTCAATAAATAAATAGACAAAGATAGAAGTCGCTTTTATACTGCTAACAAATTTTCAATAAATAAATAGACAAAGATAGAAGTCGCTTTTATACTGCTAACAAATTTTCGACAAAAAGTTTTATTTGATGAAGCATTGATATGGGATCAGGTGAGTGGTAACACCAATAGTTCACATTGTCTTAAAAAAGTATCACATTCTACGTAGTACAATTTACGATATATTAAATCAATAAAAAGAAAGATTACATGTAATAACTAACAATATATAGTCCATTTATCAAGATGCTTTTCGTATTCTACATAGTCAATAATTATGTAAGAACATTTTACGTGTACATAATTATGGTGTTAATGTTGAAAACATTCAGAAACATAGCTAGTAGATTGGGTAAGCCCAACCAATCTAGAGTGGTGTTGAGCCACAAGATTTTCATAAAGGAGGTTTGAAGTTCATGTTTCATTAGGAGTTACTTTTAGAATGAGTTTTTAAATTTATTTTCTGATTTGTTTGTAGGTGTGTATGTTATAACTTGTAAGCTTACGAGCAACGAATAATAAAAAATGTATAAAGAATATAAAGGAAATAAAGGTAGGATTAGTGGGCATAACTGTGTAATTATTTTATATAAAACAAATATACAACTTCCTAAAGTACGTTTATACAATTTGTCTTAATTAGGATGGGAAACTGCTCCATCTCACTGCGACATAATTTGTGATTGTTCACATCCATAGAATCTAAGCTGATGCATTAAATCAACCGAAAATCCATTATAAATTTATAATGGATGTCATCTCAACGAGTATTAAAACTCGTCCGTGTCGCACAACGATTTACCGGACACGGCATCGCGAACCCTACATCAAACTATCAAAGGACATTATTTGAGTTATTATGCATGTAATTTTTTGATCTAGAAATAGTTATGTATGTAATTTTTTGTATTGAAATAGTTATGCATGTCATTTGAGTTATTGTGCACATTATTTTGTTAACATGCATAATAGTTTTTTTAGTACAAAAATAACATGAAATAACATGCATAATAACTCAAATAATATGTATAGTAACTCAACTAAATGTACATAATAACATCGATATCGATAGTCGATATCAAATATGATATCTACATAACATTATCCTAATCATTAAACCTTGGTATTAACTTCTGGTATCTTCCGTTATACATCTTCCATTATACAAATTAAATGGAGGGTTACGTACAGGCTTCTAATTAGCTGTATTAATCTTGACCTAACAATTACACCTATTTTTTTGTAATAAGTATGCGAATAAATATAGCATTAAGTTTTGAAACTTCATTAATTATGTGAACATAATTAACAGCTCGAGCTATATTTGTCAGACTTTGATGACAAAAAAAGGTCACCAGTGCATTCTGGTGTTGGATCAGTTTCAGATTTTAATGAATTTTAAGACATGTTCAAATCTCGCATTGTCTTCAACCTGATTGAATTCAAATCAGTTTAAGTTCACATATATATGGGATCAAGCAAGAACCAACTCCTGATCTAGTGGTTAAGAGCAATGTTCTCTAAAAAAAAGTCGCAGTTTCGAAATTCAACTCTGAAGGATTTTAGATCAAAATTTGAATCAGACCAAAAACTCCACTTCTTCTAATATATATATAGAGATAAGCTAGGGTGCTCCATGAAGCACTAAACCTCTAATGCTCCACATTGTATCTCCAATTTAAAATTTTCAACGACCGATCCGAACCGTTGAACATGATCTACATATTTAAATCTACTTAGAGATTGAATTTTACATTTTTTTTTTTTGAATTTTTTTTGCTATTTTTTAGAGAAGTAGAAAAATTGTAACTTTTGTTGGTCCAGAAACCGTTTGATTAGCAATTTTTCTAGTTGAATCAGATTATGTCACATCTCTTATACATAATGCACTTCATTGTAATTTTGAAAATAAAATGTACATCTTTTTCGCTATGTTATTAACTTGACCAGATGCAAAGAATAGTGCTAATATTTTTCTTGGTAATTAGAGTAATTAAATACAACTTTCTTAATTAATCGGACACTGGCTTCACAATTTGTGGTTATATAATTACTTCATCTTGATTTCAATTTTATATGAATACCTTACAGCAAATGGTGTAATTCTTACTTGATTATGTCAACTTGTTACATATATAATTATTACTTGAATTGACGAAATTATAGTCTATTAGTTGACTCTTACCTATTCCTCCTCCATATTTGATAATTCTCAGGTGAAACAACTGTATATCAAAATAATAACAACAATGCTTATTTTAATAATTAAAAAAAACCATCTAATACGTCACTTTCAACCAATCATATTTGAACTGTTCCTTAAGCAAGTTGTTTTGTCAATTTGCTAGTTTGCATCATATTACTTGATTAATTAATTAATTAGTCAGGATACAGAGAGGTTATTTGACATTGACCCATTTTCAATTATCAATAAGCTCTTTTAATTTGTATAGTTAGATTGCTTCTAAATTAAATATTTTGCATTTTTTTAAAGTAAGGTGGTTTCAAATGCAATTGGTATATGTGTATATATATGTGCCTGTTGCACTTGTAATGAACAAATAACATGCCTGATTTGTTTTTATTGAAGGAATTAAATGTGATTTGGTATATTGAAAAGATGCTCCCCTAGCCAAGGAATACATTACCAACTTTTATTGTTCAATTATTTCATTGTGCAATGGATTAGTTTCAAAATATATATTAGCCAAACTAATAACTATTCCACAGCAAGCCATATACCTCCTATTATTTCCGTTAAATAGGCAATACCATTTTTTTTTATCAGAACATTAATATTCCTTTATTTTTTTTGTATTTTCTTTATAGTGGGGTACAGGAGCTCTAGTTAATAATTTGCAATTTCAAATAATTATTTTTAATGGTCAGATGTTCCTACTGAACCACTTTTTTCCATTTCCAGCGTTTATTGTTATTTTTTTTATCCAACTGATTGAATGGCGGTTTTGAAGGCAAACGGGAGAAAAACAAAGACAAAAACAAATATTAAAATAAAAGTAAAAATGGGAGGAAGGAAAAATTGAACCTGCGGCAGCAGCTGGAAATTGCCATTTTTTTTTATTTGAGAGCAATATTATATAATTTGCCGTATGAAACTTTTATTCAAGAATTTTTATATGAAGTCGCTGTACCTTTTTAGTAGATATAATATGAATTTATTGTAGCAAATTAGAAAGGAAACTATTTCAGTGATATCCATATCGATACTCTACTTTTTTTGTATTGCGTATTTTTTACGTGCACAACAGATCAATTAACGTGTATAAATAGTCAAATAATATGCATAATAAGTCAATTAATTCAGTTCGTGATTCGTTCTTTTTTATGGTCAGTCGTTTTTTCCTCCCGCATTTGCTTTCTGTCGCTCTCTCTCGCACTCACACTTGTTTTCCACTCTCTATTTTCTTGCACTCACTCACGAGTCATGATCTACCCCTCTAATCCATACTCTCTTCTTTCTCTCTCATGATGCTCTCAATCTAGACTAGCGTACTTACATGGTGCTCTCCTCGTTCGTTTATAATCACTCATCTTTCATCATCTCTTCCTCTCTTTGTTCTTTCATGTTTTTTTTTCACGAATTGTATTTTTTTTTCAAATTATTTGTTAATTTTGCATGTTAAATTGAGTTGTTATTATGAATGTTAGCAATGTTATATTAGTTCGCATTGAATGTTTAATTATGCATGTTATTTATGTTGCTTGTTAATAATGTTATTTTGCATGTTTAGTTGTGTTATTGTGCATGGTAAATGTGTTATTTTGTATGTTAATTGTGTTATTATGCATTATTAATCAAACCGAGTTGTTAATTATGTATGTTAATTGTGTTATTATTCGGATTATGTTGTCAATTATGCATGTTATCAGTGTTATTTATTTCAGATCATGTTGTTAAATGTGTTATTATGCATGTTATTTGTATTATTATGCATGTTAAATGTATTATCATTTGGATTGAGGTAAAGCTGTAGTAGAAACTGAAGAGAACAACCCCGGAGCAATGGTGAAGGGAATAACAGAAGAATTGTGTTGGGAGACACATGTTCTGTAACGCGTTCAATCAATTAAATACATAATAACGAAATCAAATATGCTAATATGACCGACAAGATGCATAATAACAACAATATACAAATTGAATGCTAATGAATCAGTCCAGTTAGGTATCAATGTTGATATTAATATAAGAATCCGCATATCAACTTCCAATTAGAAATGCAGGATTTATGGCATGAGAAAAAAAAATAACATGATTCAACTTTTATGTTCTTAGTCCATATATATTGGATGTAAAATTAACTGTAGGCCTAATTTTTGGAAAATATAAATAATCTCCCATTTGGGTTATTGGAATTAACATTTTACTTCCTTAAATGCTAACACCGTTTTTATTTTTTCATTTTCATTATGTATGTGACCAAGTATATGATTGGAAATTGGAAACTGGAAACAGGAAACAGGAGGACAATGTATATTTTTCTTAGATATGAAATTAGAAATATTTATTTCATATCCAATATATCGTTCGTACCATGCACTAGCGATCTGATCCGTTCTATTACATCAAGATTCGTACGACTTGTATACCCAAAAACCCTCTTTATAAATCCAAGCTTTCATATGTTGCAGGATAGAGGATCAGCATCCTCACGGTGAGGAGAATAAATCCGACCTTGCTAAATATCACTGTGTTAAAATAAAAATGATAAACGTATATATAGCTTGGAGTATTTTTATATTTTTTTTCTAAAAGGGTAGCTGGTTCACATTAAATGTACTCCCAACAACATACTTCTTTAATGATTTTGCATTAGAATAATAAATCTTACTGTAGGTGGAACCGGAAGGTATATATTATATATTATTATAAACTCATTGTTGTTTGTTTTTTTTTCATTTGAATTCTTTGTTTGACCTATACTTTTATTTATTTTTATTTCTTTTGCTATTGAATGTCGACACTTTTTGTAGTATTTTAATTTCTTGGAGCATCTTATTTGTGCCCTTAAGTATCTAATTTTACATCAGGATCAGTTCGGAAATCACTCATGAATGAAAATAGCTAGGTGCAGAAATTGAACTAAGAAGTATTATTTAAATGAAAAAAAACATTCACTTCAAGTGGATTTTTAACTTTTCATGCCCACAGTAAAAAAAAGAACCGAAAGGGGTCTAAAAGGTAGAGGTGGCAAAATCCGATCTGACTCGAGAAATTCATCCGATCCAATTTTATCTGAACCAACACGATTCGATATTTTGATAAAGTCAACCAATTCGAACTCGACCCGACGTCCCGACCCAACCCAAGATAACATGTATCTCGAGACGGAGCGACATATGAGCGATCCGAGTCCGACCCTACTCGATCTGAGACGACCCGTAACTCGAGATGACGCGACACATGAAGATCTGAGCTCCACTCGACCCGACCTGAGACAACCCGTAATCCGAGATGGAGCGACACATGAAGACCCGAGTCCGACCCGACTTGACCTGATATAACTTATAAATCGATCTAATCATATTTTGCCTACATCATAATCTAATTTCACTAACAAATTAATATCAGAGAAAATCAAGATTTAATAACACAATTCAATAATGCGATCTGATCTTGTTCGATTGAACTTAAAACTCAAAATAATACTCGAAAGTTGTTGGTGCAACCCTAACCGAACCAAGACCTGAAATTGTCAATGCAGCCCGACACGATCAAGCCCAACCTGAACGCTAACCTGAAACCGACTCGATCTCGCTCGACTCGACCCGTTACTCGAATGTTGTCAATACCTGACAATCCGAAATTTGATCCGACCCGATCCAAATCCATCCGACCGATCCGACTTGCCACCTCAGGGAGAGATCATGATATCATCCCAACGACCTCTCGAAACCATTAATTGAAAACAAGTACAAAGAGCCCTTCATTTTGAGACACGTATCAGTTTACATTATGCCACATGATGCACCTTCAATAGAAAAATGTGGATAAATTATACATAGTTTTTAGATTATGTATTATACTTGTGCACATGATTAAGTATGATAATTGAGTGCATATATTATCTCCATGCGCCTCAAAGGGGACAAAAAGACAAAATGATGATATCTAGTATAACAAATTAACATATTTCATCTTACTTCTTTTCTTTTTTAAATAAATCTTCGCACGAACTCGTTTGTATGAAACAAATTTTGGATTAAAAAAATTCTATTTAATTATGTGGCAGAGACTATATGAGAGGAATATTCCTTTTGTTTTATTTTCTTTGCTTGAGGTCACACGATTTTTTTTTGCTTAATTATTTTGCTTTAATTTGATGGTCACGGGACCTCCATCATAAACACTTTTCAGTAGCAATTTTTTTTGAGATAAAAGATGATAATTATTCAAATTTAAATGATCTAAAATTTTTCTATTCGAATTTCGAATTTATGAACTCTCACGTAGAGATCATTGCTTCTAACTACCAGACTAGCTAAGAGCTTATTCTCCTTTTAGTAGCAAATTTAAAATAGTTCATAAGAGAAAATAATATGAAACTAATATATATGATGAGGGAGGCTATGATGTTTCCCGAAATGTAAAATTTGTTGTACTTGACATTCTGATCTTGAATTTCAAGTCCAAATATAAATCAATCCAAATTTTTAAACATTATCTCCATATTAAAATTTTCTTGGAGTTTAAATTTTACATTTTTTTTACAATTTATTTATTGTTTTATATGGGTGTAAATTTGTTGATGTTACGATTTTTTAATCATCCAATACGATTAATTTTTCCACCTCCTTAAAAAGAAACTAAAATGGATAAAAATAAAAATTGATATCTAGAAAATTTTAATATAAAAATCATGTTCAACAAATTTGAATCAATCTTTTGAACTATAAAATTTGAGATAAGTATGCAAAATACAATCGAATTTGCATTCCCTTAAGCACCATATGTGATACATGCATGTAACAAACAAATACATCAAAATATATCTCATCCATATATAATATATAACGTTTTGTTATTCTATTCATATAGTTGTTGTATTGTATATATATATATATATATATATATATATATGCATGCATCTGCATGTAATTTAAGCACTACGTGGTGTAAAATTGTCTATAAAGTGCGTATGGAATCTTAAATATTGCACTTAGACAATCTTCGCACGTCTCTTGCTTCTCTTGTATGGATTGTCTAAGCTCTCACCTAGTTGTAAGCATTTATTGAGATAAGGATAGATATTGTCGTAAAGAATGTTTAATTTGTTAATAAAGATTAATGAAACCAATGTGTAATTACACTATTACAAAAATGAGGTATCATACTCTATTTTTTATATGAGAAAGGATCAAATGCTTACTTTTCTTGTGTCTCATCATATCCATTAACTTAAAAAATTAATTAATTAATTTTTTAAGACTTTAAATATCAAAACTAATTGATTGAATATTTCATATATGTCATAATACACGTGTATAAAAAATATTGTAATATTTTACTTTAATTTCATTGGTCATCTAGAGCTAAAAAAATCAACGGTTCAAAATTATTGGATTTGAACCGTTGATTTTGTTAGTTCTAGATGACCAATGAAATTAAACTAAAATGTTTCAATATTTTTTATACACGTGTATTATGACATATATAAAATATTCAATCAATTAGTTTTGATATTTAAAGTCTTAAAAAATTAATTAATTAATTTTTTAAGTTAATGGGCATGATGAGGCACAAGAAAAGTAGGCATTGGAATCCTCCTCTTTTTATATATATTCTACAAAATAATCGTTATTAAAAGAGCCGGTGACAGTTTCGAAATTCAATCGATATATTTAATATCAACCTTTAACAAAAAGGATATAAAAATGCATAGGAAACCGTGAAAAGCAATGGAGACTTTTAATAGCGACTGTAAACTAGGATTGATATAAAAAAACAAGCTTTTAATAGCGGCTCTTATGGAGAATTCACTATTAAAGACAATTGATATAAAAAAAACAAGCTTTTAATAGCGGCTCTTATGAAGAATTCACTATTAAAGACATTTAATATCAGATCCTTTACAACATCTGATATTAAAAACATTTTGAATATCTACTCTTTGTTGACAACCGATATATACAACAAAATATAAAAATTCTCCAACTCCAGCGCGTCAATCCAACCTTCTCCCCAACCAGCAACCATCAGCTGCAACTCTTTCTCCCTCTCTTTTGAATCACCATTAATATACATTTTCTCTTCTTCATTAAATACAAAGTCATTTTCTTCTCTTCATTAAATGAGTCACTAGCTTATTTTTTTATTAACACACAATCATCTTCATCATCATAAATCATTCTTGATCAACTATTTTGAGGTAACTAAATTTCTCATCAATCTTATTTTTTTGTATTAAAGTTTGTTATTAATATTTTGTAGATTAATGATGATGAACTATATATTAATATGTAATTTTTTTTTTGTTAAAATTTGTTATTAATATCTTCATTATCATCAATTATTCCTGATCAACTATATATTAATATATAATTTTTCATTAAATTACAGCAATTAGTCTATCACATTTCATCTTCACCATCTCTTCTTAAAAAGTATTTAGAGATTAATTTTTTTATTACTATCTCTTGTTTTGTATTAAAGAATTTATTTGACAGTGATTTTGACGACAACTCAATTGAGCAAGCATGCTTTCAATCTTTTTTTTTTTTTGAGATAAAAGATGGGTCTATTCTCATCATTTGAAAGTTGTATTTTCATTTTAATAGAAAAAACCTAATTAATTGTAGGGAGTTGATACGTAGATACCATATTTGATATCGATCATTGATACCGATTTTATTATGCATCTTTAGTTGAGTTATCGTGCATATTATTTGAGTTATTATGCATGTTATTTTTTGTAATGAAATAGTTATACATGTTATCGATTTTATTATGCACCTTTAGTTGAGTTATCGTGCACATTATTTGAGTTATCATGCATGTTATTTTTTTGTAATGAAATAGTTATACATGTTATTTTTTTGTACTGAAATAGTTATGGTATAACATGCATAATAACTTAAATTATATGCACGATAACTCAACTAAAAGTACATAATAAAATCGATATCGATAGTTGGTATCAAATATGATATCTCTATGAAACATTATCCTTAATTGTATTCTTATAGTTTTAGTTTTGACATGCATAACGATAACGAGTCACGGGGAATAAAACCCAAATGCCAAATTTTAATCTCTTATTCCTTTAAAATATAATTAGGAAATATTTTTCTAAATGCGTTATTGAGACTAAGATATAGTACATTTTAAAAGGTTTGACTTTATTGGTTGAATTTTGATCAAACTATCGCTTTTAACGAATAACGACAAAAGTGTTTGACATTGAATTCTTTATGTAATACATCTAATTTCAATAATTATATTATGATAATGACATCAAATATAGAGTAAAGTTAAGGTATTTTTAATGCTCACCAAAATAATTGATGAGCTTAACTAAAAAAATAAAAATAAAAATCAAATTTAAATGACAAATTCGAACTTTTGAAATCGATCTACATATCACTCTATTTGTAGTAAATTTATAACTTTTTATTTTAATTAATGCAAAGCGAAGTGGTCAAAAATTAACAAAAAATGAATCCATAAAAATAATTCATAAACTTTTGATATTTTGACTGCTTGATTTTGTATTGAACAAATTGTAAAAAATAATAAACTTGATATGTAACACATCACTCGTGATGTAGATTGGTTTCATTGATTCGGATTTGTCATTTAAATTCAGTTTCATTATTTTTAGTTAAGTTCACCAACTCTCTTGGTAAGCTTAAAAAGACGCTAGCTTTACTCTAAATTATATCAATTATGAATCTATTTTGTAAATGTTGAAAATACAAGACATCAATTTAATTAAAAATTTTCTAATATAAAATTAAAGGGGTGGATCGGATGAAAATTACTCTTTTGATAATCTTTTAGAGTAAAGTTTAATTAAATTATAATCTATATGATACATACATTATGTTCACGAAAAATGATAAGTTTCAATTTTTTATTATATTTTTATCTAACAAAATTATTATTGGTAACTGGAACCCATTATTGGAGGAATTCAGATCTTCTACCGTGCGGTGCATGCATTATAGAAGTTTTGGACCGTTCAATCTGCTTTGGAATTCATGTTGACTAAACTTATAAAATCTAATCCCCTTAATCAAATATGAAACAGTTGTACAACACAACACAACGAATCCGGACCGTCCACTGCGTGTTGCGCGGTAGAAAATCCGAACTCTGTTTGGAGGGAAGTGGCCGAAGGTCAGAGATTTTAGAAAAATTGGATAGAACGGCAGAAGTTTTATAGTTCGGGCCCAAAGAATATTGCACGTTAGAACTTCTATCCGTTTGAAAAAAAATGTATTTGTCACACTTCAATTTTCATGTTAAAAAATTTAAGTATTGTCAAACGTAGAATTTCTACTGTTTTGGCCTTTTCATGTAAATAACATGAATTTGTGGCTGTTTGCGTTGAAAAGGAGATCCGAATTACCATTAATTAAAAAAACCGCACTATTTATTTATATATATCTAGTGGCATGAAATTCAGACGGTCAGAAATTAAAAAAGAAATAGTTGCTAATTATTGTCCAAGAAAAAGGTTACTTAATTCCCAGTATATATTAGCTATTTTTTGCTTTAAAATATCGTGCAAATTTTTTTTTTTTGAATGTACATGGCTTACATTTATCCAAACCAAAAATGGTTAATTTGGACAAAAATTTGAACGGTTTTTTTTCTGAATGACCCATAAAATTCCAAAAATAAAACAACATTATTATTGTCAAGATGATTATTTAACTCTTAAATAAATATTATGGAATTATTTATATATATTAATTATCAAGAAAGCACAGTTCTGGTTAATAAAAGCTCTTAAATTACTTAAATACATCATCTGTCAAATTACGGACGCTAGAAGTTATATAATACTCACATAATGCAATTATCAATTGAATAGGTGGAGAAATTTTAAATTAGGCAACCATGCACATATATTTTCTTTATTTTCCTTAAAAAATATATGTTTCATCTTTTAATAATTTTTTTTTTCGTTCAGAAAAAATTGACAATCGTACAAGCTGTCTTGGAATTGGGGTTTTTGGTGCCGACTTAAGAGGCACCATTGATAAAAATATTTTCAAAATATTTCTCCCTTTTCTAGTTTTCCTTTACATCTATTGAATTCTCAAGTCACTAAAATAAGACTGAAATATATTATTTACAGCATGCCGACCTACATAAATGAAGAAGAGATGATTAATAGGATAATTATTAATATAACAATCATATTAGGTAGAAATCATGATTTTTGCATAAATTATTTTATACTCTTACCAACCAAATTTGTGGTGGATATTTTAGCGAAACCGTGTCATCTTTTTTACTTAAGATTTCTGCTGGCTGGCGCACAAAAAAAAAGAAAAAAAGAAAAAGAGGTGTTGTATCATCGGAACCGGAAACAGTATCTAGATCGTCCGATTTTCATTGATTGCATCAAGATTCGTGTCAAAGTATAAATGCCCCTCTAATTTTCATCGCTGGCAATCGATCGCGAAACTGACGGTCGATCCAGACCGTTCATTTGCTGTAGCGCGGTGCGCTACAGCGGATTCGGGTCCTGTATCATCCGGCCATAGCATGAACAAACTATGCAATGTTGATACACTACTAGAATCATCCAAACTTGAAGTTCATTCTCATGCCACCATACCAATTCTTTTTTGCTGCGTACAACTGTTTCTTACCAGAATCAATATGATATTTTTTTCTAACCTTCATTGATATCTCTATTTTTTTTATGAATATATATGCTGCATATACCCCATGAGCATTAATTGAACATGATCCCATAAGTTGGAAATCTTTAACCAAATGTGCTTCTTCTTTAATAAACATGACTCTCCACGTCCTACCAACAAATTCCATCCTTTTTTCTGACACATTAAGACCCCTAATCAACTGACATCCATTCTGTAATGCCAAATTAATGATGTGATTACATCAGCTTCAATCTGAATCTTTTTGATGCCAATCTGGTTCTTTTCCTCCTTGATTACCTCATAATAAAACAGTTGATTGCTCTCGCTTTTCTCCAATTGACACAGAACAATTTATGAGAAGGTTCATTTGCAATTTCTTTCACCAGTAAGAAAATATCATTTCCAGTTCAGGCCATAATGGAGAGGAAGGAATTTCATAATGAGCTAGAACTTTTTTTTTCTATTTTTTAAACTCTATAGTTATCTCGATGAGTAAGAGAGTATAAGGATCTGGTTTGTCCTGTCTGACTTTTTGTCATATCTAAATTATTACAGAGGAAATTAAATACTAAAAATTGCAGTATTCTTTAAAATTAAAATAGAAAAAAATTTGCAAGAGTTCATTTAGTCAAAAAAACCGCTCATACTTCTTTCCAGCAGCAGACTATATAAATCAGTATCCCGAAGATACACACAAGCATCAATCGGTTCCTTTCTTTCTAATTCTACCATTCTCCACATCAAAAAGTCTTAAAAGAAAAAAAATAAGAAAGAGAGAAGGAACAAATGAATCACTGTGAAGTAGCATACCAACGCAACTTTTGCGCTGACGAGTCGGAAATGATGCTACAATGGCTTAATTCCCAGTACTTCAATCAAACAATGCCGGTGCAATCTGATTTCATACCTTTCCATGAGGATACTTTCAATAACTCTGCTCCTCACTTGGAGTTTTACAATGCTGATCCATGCAATCTCTACGAGTCCAATCCTACTGATCACCCCTTCCTAACTTCTCTCGGACACGAGACCTACCAACAAGGCATTGAGAGCATGCCAGAAGATCTGCATGCCATGTCATATCTTGATGTCAGCATCAAAGAACAACAAGTGACCCAAGTTTTCACCAATGCGGTGGCGGAAACTGAAAATGTACTGCAGCTGAAAGGAAAAAGGAAGTCCGAAACCAATTGCTATGAGAAGGAAACCAATGATGAGAGTGAATGTATATCAAACAATGTACCAAGAAAAAAATCAAGGCCGTCAGTTCGGGTAAGTTTGTTTCTTACATTCTTAATTCTTTCGACCATGGAATTATACATAATTATGTATGCTAAAAATATGAATAGGTTTTGATTAAATGTTTCAAAATTATAGGCACAGAGAAGGGGTAAAAAGAGCAAAGAGGAGAGTAGCAATGGAGAGTCAAGTTCATGCAGCTCAGAGGATGAATTGAATGGGGAATCAAATGGGAATTATAATTCAAAGAAGGATTCAAATAACCTATCAAAGGCCAACAAGGGATCTGCAACAGACTCCCAAAGCCTATATGCAAGGGTATGTTATAATTCTAATAGTGTAGCTATCAAATCCTTCTGTTCAAATATCTGTATATTATTGGTTTATCATCTATTTCTAATTGATGTTCTGTTATTAAGCAGAAAAGAAGAGAGAAGATCAATCAGCGCCTGAGAATTCTCCAAAATCTGGTGCCCAACGGTACAAAGGTTGGTGTTGATTGAATTATTCATCTTTTTCATCTTGTTCTTTTTCAAGAAAGTGCCATTTCTAATAGGTTGAATTTAATTGACAGGTTGACATTAGCACAATGTTGGAAGAAGCAGTTCAATATGTGAAATTCTTGCAAATGCAAATTAAGGTACTTGATATATATAATCAGGACCTAACAGTAAATCTACTGCAACAAAATTTGGATGGTGAATAATAATGGAGAAAAAATGTAGTAATACACTAAAAACATATCACTGGATTTATATTAGTTTTGGTATTTTCCTTTTTTTGTACTGAAATTCTTTTGACTTGTGATTAATGCAGCTTCTGAGTTCTGACGATCTATGGATGTATGCCCCTCTTGCTTATAACGGAGTTAACATGAACATTGATCTCAGTATGTGTCAACAGTACCGTCAGTAACAAATTTACAGAGAGTCAACCCCAATGAGGAAGGAATTAAAAAATAAACAAAATATTAGTTACTTCTCTTGCTGTGGTGTTATATTTTTCTTTGCTTTTTTATTAGAATATGATACAAGTCACTTCTTACAAATTGGATCCCTTTTTCGACTAGCTTACTTGTAAGCTTTGTAAAATGTGAATATGGCAGCAAAGTTAATAAACAGGATCCAGACTTAATGTCAACAATTTTATAATGATTGCATTCTCTTACTGTGAAATTATCTTGTACGATAAGACAAACTACCTTCTACAAATATAGCAAACAAAATTCAAAGACAGTAAAATGGTAAAGTCGTGATAGGGTCAAGTCAAACATTGGCACTTTAATGTTTATTTATAACTTTCGGATCTGGTTATCCAATTACCTACAGAAAGAACAGAAAAGAAATAGGGTAAATAAATAAGACAAAAAAGAAGGTCAAGAACAGTACCTAAAACTTCTTCCCCTGTGAGTTCAGCATCAAACAGAAAAGCAGGTATCGACCAGGAAGGTTTCATTCTGCATTCAAAATCTATGCGGCATCCGATGCAGCAGCACAACTCTTACCAATAATTCCCAAATGAGCACTCTCCGTCCTTCAAATGGTGAAATCTCTTGGCATCCCTTACAATAATCTCTCTGTCAACTGCTCTAGACATGGCCATGATAGCAGCATGACAGTCATTACAAATCCTCAAATTTTTTAAAACTCTAATTGGTGCCCCAGCTGGCAGTTTCATGAGTCCCAAGCCAATAGCAAGCCTCTCACTATGCCTTGATAATACATGCTCTTTCTCCGTTTCCTCCATAACATGCAATGCTGACTTAGTACAGGGTACGTAACCAAGTTTTCTAATCTTTGCATATATCATGTCAAGCAGCCAATGCACCTTGTCAATTTCAGGTTGGCTTGTATCACTAACAAGAAATGAATGTACATTATTGCCCACCTCGATCCAACTACAACCTGGTTCTTTCTTGACACCATGGTCTCGCATCAATTTCCTAACCTTAGCTGCTTCATCATATCGTCCTTCAGATAAGTAAATGTTCCACAAGAGGATGTAGATCCCATCAAGCTGTGGTGCATATTTCAAAAGTTGATCTGCCATGTGCATGGCAAGATTTACATCTCCAGTAACCCGACAACCTGCTAGGAACGTCTCCCAAATGACTGATGTCGGTTCAAAAGGCATGGATTGAATCAGGTTTAGGGCTTGTGAAATTCGTCCAGCCCGGCCCAGCAGATCGATTAGTCCGGCATAGTGATCATCACCTGGGGTAATTCCATATTCTCTCTCCATGGAATTGAAATAATGAAAACCCTCATCCACCAAGCCACAATGAGTGCACGCTGAAAGGATAGAAAGGAAGGTTATGCGATCAGGATATGTACCACGTAGGAGCATTTCATTGAACAACTTAATGGCATCTAGCCCATGCATACCCATGCTGGCCAAGGGCAGATATCATTGCATTCCATGAGACTGAATCTAATTTATACATTGTCACAAATACTTGATGAGCATCCTCCACTGCTCCACATTTTGCATACCTTGTCAAAAGGGCATTCCCGGCTGAGTTGCTTGACTCATATCCATATCTGATAAGTTGTGCATGCAACTGTGTACCTGGTCCTAAAGATCCGAGATCAGCACATCCTGCCATCACACCAGCATATGTAAAACCGCACAGCTCAAAACCTTTAGTCCTTTACCTTGCAAGTTGCATCATGTTAAATAGTACCAAAGCCTCTTCAGCACGGCCATTGTTTACAAACCCTAAGGTCATCACCATCCATGCCATTTGATTCATGCATGGCAAGTTGCCAAATAGGGCAAAAGCATCGTTTATATGTTTAACATTTACATGCCCTGATAACATCGCATTCCATGAAACAGGGTCCTTAAATGACATTTTATCAAATATTTTTCTTTCTATATCAACTTTACCTAATTTTGAGTACATTGTGATCAAAATATTGTTAACCTAATTTTGAGTACATTTTATCAAAATTGAAGTAGTGATAGTGGAAATTAGTAAAAAATGCATTGTTTTAGTTTATTAACAAATAATAATAAGAAATAACAAAATATTGATATCAACTTATAATATAATGTAATAATAAAATGGTAATTAATAATATAATAATAATAACACAAATGACGATAATAAACAAATAAAGTAAATAATATAACAAAATAATAATAATAATAATAACAACAATAATAATAGAAATATTATTTATAATAATAATACAAAATAATGAATAGTGCAATAATAATAATAATATTAAAGATGATGTCACAATATAATAAAATAATAATTTTTCAATCATGACATGTGCTAATTTTCTAATCTTATCATTTATTGGGTTAGCAAAATAACGCTAACTAATACTATTCATAACTTACTAATTTATGTTTGTATAACATTTTTTGTGTGAATAACAATACTTATCCATAGTTAGCGTTATTTTTGGTGATCGAATCACACCCACATTTGAAACGTAAAATATACAGTCACATAACTACCGCAGGGGTAGTCATCAAGCAATACGAATATTATGAAAACAAATATAATTATTCACGACAAAAATCTATACTAACAATAATATATGTTCCATCATAATTTTAAAATAATATTTACCTGTATTATTTTTATAATTATTGTAGAATATATTTTAGGATTATAGATGCGACCACATGTTTTTAGTTGTAACCAGCGGTAATGGTTAAACAATATGCTACATTTAAATTTTAAGGACCGTAACGTAAATTATTTTTAAGGACCGAATAATATTTTTAAAATTTATAATACTAAGTTTACTGAGAAATTAGCAACATCAAACAGTTTGAATGGGCTATCTTTTTATTAATCTAATTAATTTTTGAAAGAAAATCCAAATTGGTACCAGGTGAGGTTGAATCCAAATAAGGGTTGGGCCGAAATTGGCCCAACACACACGCTAACATAACAAGAAATTTTTGAGTGAGACCTAGCCCATAATTATCAGGTTGTTATCATAGGATTTGAGCTCATTTAAATTACAATTATGCACATGGGTATCTCAAGAATGTCTCTAGTGCTGAGGAGTGGACCCGTATCCTCTGGAGAGAAAAATTTTCTCTTCAGAGAGGAGAGTTAATATCAATCGTCGGATTAAAGATCAACGCTCGACCGTCTATGATATGATTCAGAGAGAATTTTTTATATTTTTAATCAAGACCGTTGAGGATTTCATTTGGCTGAGGAGTAGCCACATTAGATAAACAATACACATTTTGGGTTTAGAAGCTTCGGAAGAAATGTATAGAACTGGTTGAAAATGAAAATGCACATATTGCTTCCCTGATGTTTCTTAGAGGAGTAAGTGAAGAATAAATTTTCTATTTTTTATTTAAAGAGTCAAATATGGTTGAATAAACAAGAAATAAGAAATAAGTAAGCATAACAATGAGTTATGACTTCATAATTTAAGGAGTCTTGAAAACTGGTTTAAGTTATTTCTCTAAGTTAATTCTTGGCGAGTATTATTATATTATTGTTGGTATTTTAATAATAAAAATGTAATAATATAATTATATTAATAATAATAATAAATATTGTTATTATTATAATGATAAATACAATTATTATTATTATATAATAATAATTATTATAATAATAATTAAAATAATAATGATCATTGTACCTACTATTTTTATTAAATATATTAATTCAATAATAGATATTTTATTGATAGTAATTATAGTAATATAATAACAATGATTATTATAAGGATAATTATAGTAATAATAATTATAATTGTAATTATAATAATTATCATTATATTTACTATTGTTATGAGATATATTAATTAAAAAATGAATATTTGTATTAATAATAATAATAATAATAATTATAATTATGATTATGACTATTATAATGAGTATTATAATAATGATCATTATATTTAATATTGTTATTAAATACATTAATTAAATAATAAAAATTTTAGTATAAATATTATTATTTGTTATTATTTCATTGAAAGTATCTTTATTTTAATTAGTATTTTTATATATTGAAATATTAGTTATTTTTATAATATATATTTAATTCTTTAATTTTATAATAACAATAACAACAAGAATAAGATATTATTAATATTATTTTGGTAACAATATAATTGATTTTGCTATTATTTTTATATATTTTAATATGATGACATAAATCTTATCTCTTTTATTCTTCCACCAATTTAATCAAACATGAATAATTTAAGATGACATAACTTTATTAGAAGTTATGCCTTCTTAACTTTATTCCCTAACCAAACCTGAGTCAGAGAATATATAAGTTAAGTTAGTGACACTACTGTTGGATGCAACTGTTAAAAATGCAAGCAAAATAGCACAATTGATTATCCCTACTGTCATAGTTCGCTTCTTTTTTTCACAATATCTACAGTTCAATTGACACTTTTTTATTTTGATAATAATAGTTCGCTTCTTTTTTTCAGAAATTAATTTCGAGAAAAGAGGATCACATTCTTCACGTCTATAAACGTGTACAAAAATCAAACAAAGATAGCTAAAATTGTGTCTCACAAATTATTCCATCTCTTTCTCTTCATCAGTAGCACTGATACTCTCCAAAGCAACTGCTGCACTCTCTACATGCCTCAGAAGCACACCATATATCTTCTTTCGCACCCGCTCACAAGCCTCATTTTCGTCTTCCTCTGACAACATGGCATTATCTTTATTTCTATCAACTGATACAACCGCCTTCTCCATTTTCGCAACCTCATTCAACCAATCATCAAGTTTTTTCATCTGACAAAGTAGTCCTCCGACATGTGACCCACATGCCTCCACGGCATCAAGAAATTTCTCCACATACTTCAAGAACCATCTAGCTGATTCATTTCTAAGTTCATTTGCAAGTTCAAGTACAGCCACGAAGGCATTTTGTTCGGTCAAATTGTCATTATTTTTTCGCGATCTCGGCTTGTGACAACAAGTGACAGGGCTCACAATCTTACTTTCACCAATTGTTAAATCTAGTGGTGTTGGGAACCTAGAGTCAAATTTTGTTTGGTTCGGGTACTTTGTGAGATTTGATTCAAGCGCGGATTTGATCCACAAAAAAGCACATTGTTTCCTTTCGGTTGCAGTTTTTGACATTGGTTTGTTCTGTTGCTTTTGTCTAGTCATTGATTGGATAATTAGTATGGCTTGATCAAGGTCTCTTTGAAATTTCAGGTATCTGTCTATCAGATCTTTTGGATCATCATCCTTGTCAGATTGTATCTCTGCATATGTACTGAAAATCATTGAACACAAAGACTAAAATTTTAAGCATTATAAAACATTAAAACTGATCACTATAACATTAATTCACTAAAAAATTTCAGCAGCACTTCAAGACAATGAGAAGGACGCTAAGAGAGGGATTTTGGCATCACCAATTTTACTGCCAGTGGTATCACAGACTAATTGCATAAAGGCACAAAATCTGTACGCCAAACAGGATACAAGTATTTATTTGTATAAGATCTATTATGCATTTCCTTTAGGAATTTATAATCTAAATGCTAGTAATATTGATGGGCGATGGATGTGGTATGAGCATGTAAGAAAAGTAAGATTTCAGATGATGACAAAGAACTGAAATTCTTTTTCAAAATAAATGTAATTTACCTCAAACATTGAATCAATATATCAGAAGCAGATGCCTCCATTAGTGCTTCAAGAGCAGTTTGTAGTGCTAAATCTCTGTGCCTTAGTGCTTCCTACAAGCCATACATTTACATTCAATATAAGTCATCTTTTTTTGTTTTTTCATGTAATTTCGCCACATCTCTATAAACAAAAAGGACTTTAATTAGATCACATAATATAAAAAATGAAAAATTACCCTTCCGTGCTTTGATAAGTTCTGAGAAAGGGATGTCCATGCAACGTTGCTCTCCGGCCACTTGATACAATTTGCTGCACAAAAATGGGATGGTGTACATGAGCCATCTCTGGTAGCTTTAGGTGGAGTGGGACAGATCTTTCGCTTCGAGAAACTTCCAAGCACATTGTAAACTCTCTCAGTTTTTCTTTTACTGGCCATCGTCTCCAAAGAAGATAGGTTTTTGGATATAGAACGAAGAGGTGCAAACCGGTTTGGAGAAAGCTACAGCGAAAAAATTGAATATGCCAAGGTAAAAAAATTGAACGTTTTATTATGCAACAGCTTCAACACCAGAATCAATTCCATCCAAAAGCATATCCATAATACTAACTTGTTAGTTTCTCAGGAGTTGGGAGGATTATTAAAAGAACAAAAAAGAGATGCAAACAGGGATTTGAAAATAAATGAAAAAACATATTTTACTTATTTACTGATATTTTTCAGAACTGGGTATGAAAACACAACTGCTTTTGCTATAGTTGTACCAGACAACAAGACCACTGCTTTGACCTAATTGGAGGTGATATTTTATTTACCAAGATCCAAAGTTGCAATTGATGCATATTGCATGAAAATTAAAACAACCTTTTTGCCCCAAAAAATCATTCCTTTATTAAAAACCAGCACATTAGAATTATGTACTTACACTTGCACTACGGCTTCGGGTATGGGTTGGTTTAATCAACTTCACGCTTTCAGAATCATCCCAGCCCTTCCTAACTGGCTTCAATGTTGTTACATTCGTGGAAGAGGAATTACTAGAAGATGACGAGGTACAGGATGAAAACCTTGACCTCGATGACTCGTCAGAGTCGTTCCCGCTATCATCATCTGTGCAAGTCACTCTAAACTTCCGCAACTCGCTCAACACCTCCGAGGTCCTTCTTTCCAACTCCCCCTTCTTTAAATTTGGATTATTTGGTGACGGTGACATGGACCATGTTTTTGATAGGCTAGCACTTACGGACCTTGGTAGATGTGACCTTACTTTTTCACCGGGAAGGGGGCGAATGGTCAATGCAGGGCTCGGGGAATAAATAACCTTCTTGATATTTGTACTTGTACAGTTTGAATTTGGATTTGGGACGGTGAGGTCGGCTGTGTCTCGAAGACAGGGAAATCGACCTGGTAGCACGAGAAATTCATGGAGGATTGGGACAGGCACAGAAGGCTTCAGACAGTTGACCTATTTTATTCATGCCAAAAAAAAGGGTTCCATTAGTTATAAAATTGTTTAAATTTGTTTCCATGATCTGATATTAGTTAATTGCAAATCAATTCACCAAATAAGCATTTAATTGATGTGTTGCAATGTTAGAAAAAGATTTTTAATTATCTTAAATTACCTGGAGGAGCTGGCCAAGGTGGAGACGGTCGGTCAGAATTAGGTCGTCGTGCTCTGCTGGAAGGGAGAAATAGGAGGAGTGAGAAAGGTCGGAGAGACGGAGGTAGAAACCTTGATGACCTGAGAAAATGTCGGGTCCCGCGACAGCAGGAGTGATGCCGGTGACTTGAAGGACAGCGGGGATTAGGTGCCCAGTTGGGGGCAGGGTATCATTTCTAGAGGCAGGATCAACTGCTTGAAGGAGCTTCAAAATGACGCCAGATCGAAGTGACGACATTGATGGAGAGGAGAAATGTGCCATCCTCTGGGGATGAGATGCTGGGAAAGAGAAGAAGAAGAAAAAGATGAAGAAAATCGATAGAAATTTTTTTTCTTCTTGTTTCTTTTAATTAGAATTAGGTCCGAATTTGAGGGCGGGAACAGCGAGGATTTGAACGGTTGTTAGAGGAGGATCATGGTAGTTGTTGTCATATTCAAGCAAACGAGATCTTCTACAGTGCAGCACAAATACTGTTCGTGCTGTGCAGTAAATCTCAGTTGTTGATTTACATCGAAATTCGTGTAAGTTAAATTTTATAATATCAGATTTCTCTGAATCAAATCTGAACCGTCCGTATTCTACAACGCAGAAAATCTTGAGCGTCCGTTACCGCTGCGCGACAAAAAATCCGTAGGCATATTCAAGAGGTAGATATATACCCAAGTGGCTGCTCTAGAAATAGTAACAACTGATAAGGATGAGGATCATCAAGCAATTAATTCATTAGTCATTGAATTATCAGTTAGGCTATTAGTAGAAAAGTTGATGAGAAATAGAGACACAAAAAGAATTATTTATATTTGTCAAAAAGCATTTTTTATTGCGTTTCATGTAAGAATAGTCATTACATCTTGTATTTTTTCCTTTTTGTTTTTGGAGCTGCTACCATTCTTTCGGTTCTGCCTCTCTATTTCATCTACCACCTATGACAGCAGGATCTCACAAAAAGCAGACTCTATGTGTCAAAGGTGGGAACGTGATCTTCTAACCCGCAGCACCGACACTGTGCGTGATGCGCAGCAAATTTCAGTCTTTTATTTGTATTGAGATTCGTGCAAGCTAAATTTTATAATATCAGACCCTCCTGAATCAAATCTGGACCATTCATAGCTTACAACGCAGAAAATCTGAACCATCCGTCGGTGTTGCGCGGTAGAAGATCAGCTTCCGTCAAAAGTAGTAGGTGAAATAAGAGAACATACAAGGATGATAGATTTTCTAATTGTTACATATTTTCCATTGTTTTTGGATAATAATAACTAAAGGCATAATTTCATATTAGCCCTTCAAAAATTTATGAAATGACGTATTTTTTTGTCTAAAATTCATAATTACATATTTACTCTTTTAAAAACTATGAAATTACATATTTCTCCTCCTAAAATCCATAATATCATATTTACTCTCTAATGACAATAAATCACATATATATCCAATACAACTTTAATCTATATCAACTATATCAAAAACTCAAATTAATCATGTTTAAATTTATTATAGGCACACTATTAATAGTAAGCACTTTAGATATGAAGTATAGGCACATTTTAACATTATGTATTGAAATTTCTTGAAAATTTTGTACAATTGTAACTTGTGTTAAAAATTAAGGGGAGCACATGTCTCGGCTGCCCCAATGTAAATTCACCCGTGTTTAACTTCCCCATAAATGAAAGAATGATATTTGCATTAGGCAGAACCGTCTGATTCCTAATTTATGCTTCCTTTGTTTTGGTAACTTTGATCATGCTCTGATATATATGTACAAGTATTAGAAAATAATTGATGATATTATGAGGTTGTTCTCAAATTTGTTTAATTTATTTTGCCTTTATTAAAATAGGGAGGTCGAGAAAGATCAAGTTTAACTGTTTAAGTATTTTTTTTTTCTTTCACCAAATATAGGGTTTAGGATTGAGTTTTTTTCTTGAAAAAGGGAAGGAAATACAAAAATTACTCGGCACCTGTAGCTGGCATATTTAAATTGTGAAAGTTGAGGTTGATCTAGTGTTACAATAGACTTGCATTCACAATTATTATTATTTTTTTCATGTAAAATCATCAATACATTTAATAGTTTCTTGAAAATTACTCGTGGTCTGATCCATCGACTGGCTGTGGTAATTGTGTTAACAAATCATTCCTTCTCTTTGTTTCTATATTTCCCCCAAACAAACATTGCCCAAGCTCAAATTGATCACCATGTTTGTTCGTATTTACAGATATACTGTAAACTTGCTCAACAGCAAGGAAAACTTCAATCTGTGGGTAAGTTTGCAAAATGTCAAATTTATTATTAGGCTTTGTCAAAAATTCTGTTAGAATATACATCACTGCATCAGGTCCCATAATAGTAAGTTACATTCTTTTAATGTTTGTAGCGCAAGGACTTTTATATCACTTGTACTAACAGTGATAGGACCACAGTGCATTTCTTCTATCTCGCCATCCCATCAAAGTTCAGATAGCTCAAATTGGAAAAAAAAACACACACACACACACACTGTGCTCTACTAGAAAAGAAGTTAATTTGGATGAAATCAGATCTATCTGGACAATAAAATAATGGAACAATGTTATATCACAATAGTTGCAGAAGATGCACACTCATCATTGAAACTTCTTTTCAATTTACAGCGACACTGAACAAAAAAGCAGCTTTTAATTTACAGTGACACTGAACATCTTCTCCATTAGCATCTGAATCTCTTACATGTATTTGTCAATATAAGTTTTCAAGAGATTTATTTTCCAAATTAATGCTGCTTTTGCATTCCAGAACATGCAGGAAGTATCAGGTAACAGCACTTGGAATGGGAGAAATGCGCAAAAACCGTCCAGATAGAGAACCGATCATGGCCCTATCTTGCATTCTCCCTATATCCTTGCACACACCCTCCAGCACCAACAAGAAATATCTCACCGAAATGAATATTCTGAGAGGATTTGCCTCCTCCATCGCCAAATTAAAGTACTCTGTTGTTTCTCTGATACACCTTGAAGTCATCTCTGCCTGCTCTTTGACACTCTCGATCTCCATTTCAGCCTCATTAGCAAATTTCTTCATTCTTTTAAAGAAACTCTCACCAACATTACATGCCTTGTCGAGTTGCAACAGCCATCTAACCTTCTCCAACCCTAAATCATGTTTATTGACAAGGTCCTTAATCAGATGAAAATCCATTTCAGCAGCTTTTTTCACATTTTCAAGCTCAGCACTTAGCCCAGTGAAAACCTTTAACCCCCTCTTTTTGCATTCTTCTTCTCTAATGATGTCAGAATGTATGTTTTGATTTGAGATTAAGTCTTCTACTGTCAAATGGAGAGGTGTTACTTTTCCACCTTCCCCCTTGGCATCACACAGTTTCAGCAAAGAACTGAGCCTATAGAGATTGACATTTTCTTGGGAGTAATCAGTAATTAATTGATTTCTAGTATCCATAGCTGCTTCAAGGAGCTTTAGAAAAATCTTGCTTCCTCTTAGGTCTTGACAAGCATCCTGAAAAGCATCTGAATGAATATCATATCATAGCATTGTATGACATTGTTGCGAGAAAAACTAATATTGAATATGTATTGTTGTTTTCTGTATGTTTTAAATCTTCAGATAATAAGGTAATAAAATCTCAATGTCCAAGGTGCAGCATTTGCTAGTACTCGGGTCAGGTCTACTACTGACAATTATGTCAGTGGTTGGCCTAGCTCCACCTGTCTAGTATTGACCAGGTCCTTTTTGTGCTACAGATAGTTGCTATTTACTGGGAATTTATAGCTGAATTAGGGTTTTATTGGGCCAAGTATATACTTTTGGTAAAAAAATAACCTGGTGATTATAGTTTACTTCTTGTACCAGTATTATACCGAAAATAATGTATGTTCAGCTCCAAGACCTTGTACAACATGAACGAGTCAGGCTAAGTCTTGTTATTAAGATGACAAACACAACAATGTGTACCATGATAGGATTTATTGTTAAAATCCACGAATAATCTCCATATAACAATACTTGCCTCAGCTTCTGGTGATATGACAGTACCTGTAGTGTTTGAAATGACGTTCTGAGATAATTGATGTTGGTATCAAATCTTGCTCGGTATAGCATGACATCAATTCTTTTCATGGCAAAAGGCACAGAAAGAACCTCTTTTAGAAACCTCTCAGCTGTATTAAGCCTTGTAACTTCACCTCTGTAGCGTCGCAGTAGAAACTCCTCCTCTTTTGTTGGTGCCAGCTTAACCAAACAATCCAAAAATTCAGTTCCCAGAAATTCAGAACCTCCTGCTAAAATGAGATACAGTTGTCAAGTTTCAATTGTAAATTACACAAACTTTAAGCTAATATGCATAAGTTAATTCCCTGGCATTCAATTGGATATATAGCCAGACACCAACTCACTTGTTTAACTTTGTAGCAAAAAGCAATACAAGTGGTCATACTGCAAATGAGCAGAAAAACTCAAACAGGTCCAAGAATACAGGCTAATTGAAGATCAGGTCACCTTTTAAAGCCCATTTCTAACTAGGCTCATTGTAACACCATAGTCCAACATTTATAAACCAAATTTTCAATTATACACCTTTTAAAGCCCATTTTTATTTATTCATGCAAACTATTTCAAGCTGTGAACACCTCTTTTCACAATTTTCTCTAAACCTAGAGAGGCAGTAACTTTACTGTGAACACCTCTTTTCAACTACAAATAAGCTGGTTATAAACCAAATTAAGATAGCTGGAATTGGTTATAATTTATATGTGCATGATGATACTCACATTGTAAGCAAGGTTGGCTAGATTTTAAGCTCAAACCAAATCAAGCTTGTTCTAGCTCACTCAAATGAGCTAATTTACAGCTCTAGATAGATGCCATATTAAATACGAAATAGAGAGATAGATAACGACGTAGATAAATAGAAGCACAATAAATGTCAAAGATAACATAATTACAGGGGGATAGCTTACTTATTTCAATAGATAAATAAATAAAAATAACAAATAGTTTGTACCATATAACACATAATTGTTTTAAGGCTCAACACTATCATTAGTAGGCGATTACATCCTTTTATTGCAAAACAAAATTTAATACATTATCTGCAAATAAATTAGAGTCAAGGGTTAAGAAAAGCTGTTATAATAATTTTTCATTTTTTTTTTCATCTTTGTGGAAAAGACCCATATGCCATAATTAATCTGAGAAAGGCATGTTATAGGAGAATATATATATTGTAGGTGTTGCCAAGATGATTGTCAAGACCTCTGTTCATAGTAAATTTTATTTATTGATATTGATTAATCGAGAAACAGCACTAAATAATATTATTTAATTGTTAATTAAGTCATTCAATTTTCCCTATATTCAGGTAAATTTAATTATGTAAGGCAAAACTGTGCAAAGCAACAATGGCGATAGTAAAATGAAAAGCTACCTGAAGATATAGGATTGCCCATTTGAAGTAACATAAAATCTAAATAATGCGAAAATGCATCCAACACACACATTGTATGAATGTATGTACAGTATATAATGAATAAAGGTGCATGATCTAGCTGTATGTTAGGTTTTCCATGCAAATAGTTTTAAATGATCATGAAATTTGCATCTGCCGACACTACTTAATGAATGAACGTAGATCCTTCTCAAGTCTGTTTTTGAAAACTGAATGTCCATTCAATTTCCCTAAATTTAATAACATACCGGTGAGAAAGAAATACACAAATCTAAATAAAGCTATTACGAATTTACTATGCAGTGTGTAATACTTAATCCTGACAATCACTTGTAATTTGAAAAATTCATAATGCCTTAGCTATTATTAATATAAAAGAAAAACAATTATTGTGATAACATATTATATTATTATATCCACCCAAGTGACAATTTGATCTGCAATTTAAATTAAAACCAAATACATATATATACATATAAGAAAGTGTAGACAAGAAATGTATTTGTCAACATTTGTGGAACTATTAGGAACTAAACAATTCTTTAGCAACCACTTTGTAGTCTTGTGTAATGCTCTTATCTAACATCCTTTAGCTAATTTCTTATTTGAACATTTGTTAAACAACCAAATCAAGGAATCGGTGACGTGGAGTATATATATAATGTCCCAATTGAAATTTAATTTCATTGCAGAATCAAATCTTCTGAAATTAACCCATCTTGATGTGACACTGTGATGTTACATAACAGAGCTTTAAGAAAACAATAAAGGCTTAGTTTATTTAGTGTTGTATTGAATATGACACTCATAATTGCTCCAGGTTTTTTAAATTTAAATATGACCAAGCATTATTTGATAAAAAACTTAAGGCTAGGCGCAGGTCAATTTCGTCTTTGAGGCTGGAGTTCTCCCATGTTAATGATATTAACGGTGTATTTGAATGAAAGAATGAATCAGTAAGATACTGAAATTAGTGACCAATTTAAGAATTAGACAATTAGTAATAGTCGCTGAGTCGATAAAAAATTGAGTTAGTAGAATGACAAATTAATTCACACACTGGAGAATTCGAAATAGCTTGTTTTCAAATAATGATTTAAAACAGTCCCATCCAGCTCAGTACTATTCCTGCTCCATCCACCAACCAAACCCATGTTGAGTTACTATTTTGGCACTGACATAACAACAGGAAGACAGGTACAACTTCAACTTTCTAATAACTTGCAAAGTTTGTGTGCACAACGAATTTAATGAGTCCGAATCTGGTGATCGTAAAAATTGTGCTTGTTTTCTCGCTTATTCAGAAAACAGATGCTTTGACCGTTAGATGAATTTTGAACGATACAGATGGAAACAAACAGTAATTTACGAGCAGTAGATCCCGTTCCGAATTTAATGCCCCCCCAAAAAAAGGTATTGAAAACCATCATTTGACTTTTGATTACACGAACTTAGCTTCATCTAGTCCGTACAAATAATATATTCTTGATGGCCCATGTATCTGAGTATCTCACTGAAAAATCTTGTTTTGATGGGGAAATAATTTGATATCCTACCAAAAAAGTATGTTGATCATGCGTGAAAATTTGTCTGTTTATCAAAAGTTCTTTTTTATTAAAGATGAGTTCACTGTCAGTGTTCACTGTTCACCAATTTTGATCAGTACCTGACCGACTGAAGAACAAACCAAGACCGGTCATTGTCTAACAAATTTGCCTCAATTTTGGTTTAGGAAACAAAGGAAATTAATACATGCATATTTTCTATAGAAAAGTCATCTTAATATTTAATTAATTGCAGACTGACGATGATTTTAACACCAATAATTATTATAATATTATACTGGCAGTCATAAATAAGCCAATAAATATGTAATTAACATCAATTATGACATTTCATATCCAAGACAGGAAAGTATATTACTATTGGTATTTTTATCTAGGAGAGGGTTGTACAAAGCTGAACCCACTCCTATAAGTCCAAAGGTCAGATTAAATTGAACGGATGGGATTTAAACTTAGGCCTTTTATAATCAAAATCAAGCTAGTGTTCTTCATCTGATTAAATCACACGGCCGTAGAGGAATTATGAACCAGACTTTGCATTTGAAATGTTGGTTCAATTTCATTTTATATTTTTAAGGAATCTTTAATTCTGAAACATGTTTGGAAGGTTCATTTACAGTTTAAAATGAAAATAGGTTAATGTATTCAATTTCACTTTCGGCTTTTAGTTCTTGTTACGAAGCCAGTTTTCTGAAGATAAATAAGTTACAATAAAAACACACTACCTTCACCTAAATAATTAATGTGTTTTCTAAAATTAAATGAAAGAGATTCTTACCAGTCAAAAGCGCTTCACGAATATCCTCTGTTTTCACAGTTGAAGTCCTTAGCAAAATCTCAATACTCTCTGCTTTCTCTGGATTTAATATTCTCTTCTCCGGCATCCCTTCCGGTGTGCCTCCTCGCCTCCAAATCCTTTCTTTGCCAAAAGATGTAGTTATCTCAATCATATCATCATCCAACCTACCAAACAATTATCAAACTACGTTATCAATCAACCAATATTATAATTTCACATTTAATTTGAGACATGAATTGATTAGGATGAACAGAGCATTACCTCAACGATCTCGATTTAAATCTTCCCCAAACAATTGGTTTGTCTAAGCTGCTCAGTCCCGGTCCACCACTGACCAAATCATCTTCCCCATTTCCATGTAATTCGACCAGCTGCGTTACTGACGATGGTTTCTGTCGAGGCATATCAGGACTCGAGCCTATAGAAAATCTCGTCGTACCGCTCCAACTATACGACCTTTCCAGTGATCTCTTTGGTGCAAAATATGGCACGTCCTCATCTGACACAGATATTTTCTCCGGCAGTTCCCTTGGAAGAGGTGCCAACGGTTTGAGTTCGGGGCTTGGGTGGCTCAGGCTCCACTGCGAAACCATGCCGGTTAGCAGAGGCGGCAACGGTTTTATTTCTGGGCTCGGGTGGTTCAGCTCTAACTGCACCATTTCTTCGTTGAGAAACCTCGACTCCGTTGACCCCACTTCATCAGAATTGTCGCCTCCTGGCAAAGCAAGGAAG
>CAXKVX010000382.1:0-44875 GCA_964058865.1 Eleocharis quinqueflora
TCCACTTGCGCTTGCTCAAGAAGATCTGATGGGCCTCTATCAAGCTTACGGCGCTCACTGATACCTACAAGGATAAAAGGAATTAAAATTTTCAATATTGGAACGGAGAAAATATACATAGCATTCTTAGGTTGAATACTCAGGTTTTCCCGGGCATACTCTATTTTCATTTTTAGAACAGGACTCAATAGTACTTTGAAGAATTAACAGGTTTCTTCACAGGAGGACAATAAAGAGTAGAAGAGATATCAAGCAAAAGCACAGAATGAAGGACAAGCACCCAAAGCTAAAAACCATGCTTTAACTTATTCCTGGGAAGGACAACTGCCACATCTTAATTAATTGTATCAAACTATCAATGATATTGATTAATGTCACTAAATTGACACTGAAAAAGATGTCTTAATCTCCCAAATCAGATTTAAACAAGACTAAAATAGGCACAAACAATTAATTTGATTTGGCCTCACCGACCACTTGTAAAAAATATAGTATAGAGAAATAACATGTCAGTACATACTATCAATGGTTCAACTATAGAGCAGATTTACTTCATATTTGAAAGTGATTGCACAACTCAGCCTCAGCAGAAGTACTGATTGCAGATTTGCAGTTATAAGCCCTCGTCTAAATTAAGATAGTGTGTCCAATTCCCAAAGAATAAACCATAAAATTGTTTGTTTTGCAGGATAATAGCTGATATGATGTCAATAATCTATTCATCTGAAATAAATTTAAACAGGTCCAAACAAAGAAGTGCCTAAACAGAATATTAATTGAACAGACAGCTTTCCCTCCATTCTACAAGTCAGACAGCATAAATATAAGGAAAGGGAGTGAGGTACCATCAGGTTGCTTGAAATCAGGGCGCTGAAGTGCTGCAAAAAGAGTATCACGCAATGCAGGGTCATGGGAGAAGCAGCTACGACCCAATTCTTCAAACTCATGACATTTGTCAAGGGTGCACTTTCCAAATGCTTGAGCCAACTGCTTTGACAACCTACTTGCTCCACCCTTGTGACTTGATCCTCCCCTACCACCCTGTTTACGAGATATACTATTTGTTAAGACTTGTTAACTGAAAAAAAAGGTAAAGAAAGAACAATTGGGCAAAACTACCACTTCACTATCATATTACAAGATTACGACAGCTGGGGTACTCGGGCACCTTTTTTTTCTTAAAGAGTGGTATTTCTACAATGTTTAATGAGTGTTACAGATTACAATGAAAATATAATGTTTGATAAGTAATCCCACAACCCACCCACCCCACCTGAGAAAAAAAGAAAATAATCTTGTCAGTTCATAGGTTATGGCCCAAACAATCCATGTTAACTCAATACATAGCTGCCAAAGGCGTAATTGAGGCCATGTATTCATGTAGAACCAAAGTAATGAAGCAAGATAAGTTGTACTGACAAAGAAACAAAGCTCTTAGCAGCCATCATTAAATAAGATTTTAATTGATTTATTCTGTTAAACAATGTTTAGATTAGTGTTTGATTGGGCTTTTAGTTAGTTATCCATGACTGACAAAAAACAAATCCGAACAGGAAATGTTTCAATGAAAATAACATCTGAAACAGTTCACTACCAATATTATAGTCAAGGGCAAAACAATTAGAACCAACCAGCATTCATGCGAGATATGACCTAATTTTAAATGCAAAAATGTTGGGCAAGATTAGGCTAAGGTAAAGGTATAGTACCAAAAGTTTCTTGCATGCTCGCTCAACTAACTTGTCCATTGCAAGTTGCTCGATATGCCTGCAAACCATTTTATAAATCAACTGTGAGATGTTAACGAAGCATGAATGCTATAAATCATTCCACCAATTATAAAAAGTACCTCTCTTCAGATTTTTTCGCATCATGGAAGGCTTTCTCCAATATTTGCATGGTGTCTTTCTTCTCTTTAACCTGTGTCAAAATCACAAACATCAGAATGCATGCATATGCATAAACTTATAAAAATGCATAGGCATAGACATAGCATCGCATCAAGAACGATGACCACAGAAATGGAAATAAAGAATGATATAACGATGATGGAAGGAATGATGACCATGATAACAGCCAAGAAAAAAGAGCAAGATTAATAGATTAATAGCAAGAACAATAACTCACATTAGTAGTAATTAGAGCCATACTGACTAAAATAGAGCAGCAACAAATTAATAAAATACATAAAAGAAAACCTTTTCCGCAAGCTCCTTCTGTAACTCGGAAGCAGACATATCAATCACGCCCTCTCCCTCATCAAGCTCAGGCTACAAGTAATATATCAAAAATATATCAAAGTATCAAACACCAAACATAAGTTAATCAAAATAACTTCTATCAGAAGTATAACTAAGGGAAAAAGTTCCTGCAAACATGTTCGGCCACATACAATATAAAACGCACACACACAAAATGCATTTAGTTCATCTCCATCTGTCAAAGCCTCAACAAAAACACCCAAAACAATGATAATTATCAAGCTATCACATGCCCAAATAACCCACTTATAAACCCCTGAATTAACAATCAACTTGTTAAACAGTACTGGAGGGAAGTCATAGTTTTATACATACCCTACTATCAGGATAAATGCCAATGCTATGCAGCTCCAACAAGATCCTATCATCAAGTGTCATATCCTCATACTGGCATTCATGAAGAGGAGGCCTGGCTGAATTCAGAACCATCTCGTGGTTCTGTGAGATACTCTGGGAGTAGGGTCCATTCTGACAATGAGATGTGAGAAGACTCCCATCCAAGAAACCATTGCACTGCCCCTTATCAACTTTTTCATAGGGGCAGTACTCGTTGCTACCATTGGCGGTGCAAGTGCTGGAGTCTAGTAGCTGTTCAGAGCCATCAATTGAAATAAAGGCTGAGAGAAGCATCTGAGATAAGGGAACTGACTGCTCAAACCAATCATCAGTTTTGGTCGTCCCCATCGAACCAACAGTGCTTGATTTATGAGATGGGAGCAACAATTGATTAGGATCCTTTTCCTGGAGGTTTTTTTTCGAAAAAAAAAAGAAAAGAACGAGGTAAGCAAAAAATTAAAATATTTTTATGCATTGATCTCAGATAGCTGGATAATCAAGGCTATAGGATTCTATTTTCAACTAGGTGTTACAGGTCCACTGGAACGACAGAAGCAATACAGAATCTAGTTAAGGCCAGATTGCAATTCATACCATTTAAATCTTTACTGGACAGGTTTAAACCTATAAAAGCAGAAGGTATGCATTTAAAAAGTCATCCTTGGAAAAGATTTTTTAAATGAAAAAACTTCAGATGTTTATTAAGTAAAAAATGTGAAAGAAATCAGTGATTACCTCATAGTTAACAAGAACTTCAGATGCACTCCTATCAAGAGCTTCCACAAAAGCAATCTGCCCACAAATAAAATATCATTGTTTGTAAATAAAAAAATTACTAGAGCAAAGCTATTGTACTTTGCAAAGCACACGCTTTGTGATTTTGGACCGTTGGATTTCTTGTCAAAATTATTTTTACTGCAAAGGGTCCAAAATCCAACGGTCCAAGATCACAAAGAGTGTGCTTTGCAAAGTACAATAGCCTTGCTCAAAATATTATATTTAAACTACGTTGCAACTTGACCAGTCCAATTGTTCAATTCATTGCTATTTATTGTGGCAAAATGTCCCTCAATAAACAGGTGGAACTAAATTAGATGTGGAATCAAAACCACTGTATGTAGAGCAAAAGATATTACATTCTTTGCATTTACTGGACACAATTTGGCCTCCTGGAACAAATCTCCCTCAGTCGATCACAGACAAACAAATATAGCATTTCTCTCAATTTCTTCTAACCATACGCTCCTTTCCCTCTCTCTTTTAAAAAGAGAAAAGGTAACCTAAATCACGAAAAGAGTGAATTATCTCTTCAATGATCCTTTTTAAAAGGCTCTCAATAAGCCTTCCAGGAGGCTAAGAGAGAGATTGAGAGGTCAAATTAGGTAACTGAGAGACTGAGAGCAGATCATCCACCGTGGATTATTTACCAATCTGGCTGAAAAATGAGGTAATTAACCCTTATCCCCTTTGGTTTATCATACTCAGGGAGAATGGAGGTTTTCTTTTTGTTTCCGGTAAGAGGGAAAAAGGACCTGGATCAAAGGGTAGGCAGCAAGAGAGAGCTGGGATGAGAAACAAGATAAACAAAATGATGGCTTAACACAAGAAAAACTGAAAAGAGGAGGCAGATTCAGGGTCAGAGAGATGCGAGATGAAGGCCGTAGAGGTTCAGGCACATATTGTTGAGCAATTTGGTGTGGACAAGGCAGACAACAGTCAGGGCAGCAAGAAGAATGGTGGATTGAATAATCCATCAGAATCGTTGTTAAAAAAAAGGCAGCCCGGTGCACGTAGCTCCCGCTTGCGCGAGGTCCAGGTAAGGGTAGGATCAAGGGCGGATCCAGAATTTCTGCCAGGGAGGGGCAAGTATATAACTTATTTCCAGGCGGGGCAAAATGAGGCACATTTAAAAAAAAATCAAATTATAAGCATATTTTTCACACACAAAATCCAGGGGGAGGAGGCCCCCCCACCCCACCGCGCTCAACTTGCATCCGCCCCTGGGTCGGACAACTGTTGGGGTCGTTGTAGTCCATAAATCATGACGAGCAGGGTGCACAGGCCTTGACAACTGGGCCCAGGAGCAAAGAGTGATCAAGCTGACAGGGTTTGCTCGGAGAGGAAGATTAAACAAGAAACTCGGTTCAAAGAGGAGGTACCATAGAGGACAGGATGCAAATTATGAATGCTAGGCTCCCAGCACGCTTATCAAAGAGAACTCGTCTTAGGCAGGAAATGATGTCGATTTATCTGAGGCTGTATGACTGGGTCCATCACTTGAGAAGCTCAATCTGGTCAAGGTAAGCTTCATAGTTTGAACAACATTGTTACTAATGTGGGATACCATGTGAGGTTGGCATTGCTATATTATGATGATTGGTTTCATCCTATGCCGTTATTCTTCTTGATTTCCTTCCGTTACTATTGTATATGAATTATAGGAGGTTGTTGTTACAAGAAATTTGATTCCAACCTTTTTTCTTTTAGTTTTCAGTTTTATCTCTTTAATAATAAAGTAATTTAACCTGACAAGTCAGAACTCTTGAAACCATGTTGGATTTTGATTCTTTTTTCTTCTTCCTACATGCTAATTGTTTCCTATCGGTAGTTAATCTTTTCTGCCAGCCTTTGCCAGTTTTTATAATTTTAGATAATCATATTTGTTTCATATAATCTTCAAGTAGTGCTCATCTTTTTGTTCAGTATTTTCTTCCTAAACTATCGTGCTTTGTAATCTCTTGACAAGTAATTTAATTTATTTAATTTATAGGATGTCTTTGTTTTTCTATTTGATTTATTTATGCTTATCATGCCTATTCTTTCTTTTTGGCATAATCTTATGTCATTTGCTCCCTGAAGTATTTCGTTGTCCTTAAATGGAAGTAAATATCCACCTCCACAGGAATTCAATTTCCCTCTTCTGAAAGATCTTTTGATATCGTGACATCTGTCTCTAATATAAATGCCTTATCCTCATCATATCGAGTAAGAGTACATAATTTATTCAGCTGATATAAAATCATAACTTTAAACAGGCTCTTGCACAAATGCAGGGAAAGGCTGCGTACAAAGACCCCAAAGTGGTCCGACCCTTCCCCGGACCCGCGCAAGCGGGAGCTATGTGCACCGGGCTGCCCTTTTATAAAATCATAATTTTCTTTATCTGACAAACCAGGATCCGTTTTTTTTCTAATAACATGATCCAAAAATAGAAATAAATCACCAAAGGTTGACTTTATTTTTTTCTCAGATTTTTTTTTGGCATTAACCCATATAAATATTTTTAGAAAGGTGTGAAAAAAAATTCACATACGGTTGAGTATAATCAATTAGCATTGGAACAAATATGCGTTCCATAATCATGTATGTTCTTCTGCAGATGTTTAAGCATTTGCTTCAACATAAATGTTCTGCCAGCACCATTTGCTATGAGATTCAAGATAAGAAGAAAAACTAATATCACTGTTGAAAAAACAAAAAGAAATTGTACATGAAAAAAGCTCGCACAATAGGCAAATTTTCTATTATGAGACTAAGGATGATTTAGCCTTAAGCCTTCGCAGTGAAGACAAACAAAGAAATTGCATTTTTTTTTAGCTCAGCAATATCCCTTACGTATCACGATGACAAAAAATACAGTTTGAAAATTAAATTGTTATCTGATTATCATTTTTTTCTTTTTCCTTGGTCATGAATATTCAAAGATGAGTTATTATCTATAACAGGTGGTTTTTATATTGATTAGGTTCATACTATTTCAATAAAGTAAGAATATCCGTCACATTGCATGGGTACATAACTAGTAAATAATAAGAGGAAAGGACAAATAAAGGAGTAAAAAAGAACTTGCCTGATTTTTCAAAAAGGTTAGGTCATCAGATACAGAAGAGAACACAGGTTCCATCTTCTTCCAGAAAGGACCAGTGCATGCACCAACTATTAAAACAAAATAAATTAAAAAATATGTCACACATTAGGAATTGAATAAATAATAATAATAAAGGAACTGCATATTTCATTTGTCATCTGACTATCACATCGTGTTGTGCATTTAAATCCTGTGCCAACAGTCGAACAATACCTCCTAACACCCAAAAGGTTTTCAAAGGAGAGTATTAAAAAAACTGATAAAATCTACCCATAGGTGAAAAGCAATTCCTTGGACAGTTTTTGAAAAGGGAATAAAGTTTCTCACAGCAAGCAACGCGAGCAGCATTAATAGCTGACATTAATTCTTCTTTGGCATCATCCAAATCACCTAGAAAAGATAAGTTCTATGTATCAGCAATTGTAAGCCAAAAAAAAAGGGAGTAAGGAGGAGAGGGAGAGGGAGATACCTGTCGTATCTGAGGGGACAATATGCGAACTTTGCCCTGGCCGACCATGAGACTTGCGGTCAACTGCCTTCTTCAAAGGAGGCCTGCCTATTCTACTGCATAAAAAACAAAAGACAAGATATCAAATCTAGATTTCAAATTTGACAAACGAGATAATCATAAGCACCAAAAAGAAAAGCAGCATCAGCACCTCTCATTCCTATCAGATGTAGGCCGTCCATTCTTAGGTGGCTTCATGTCATTACCATCTATCTTCTCTTTTGGTAAAGGCGGTAGGGACCTCCCTTGACCAGGCCCACTACCTCTCCCGGAACGTCCTTGCCTCCTTACTCCATCTCCTAATTCTTCTTTCAACAAAACCCTATTAGCTTTCTTGTTGGTTGAAATAGAAGCCTTGTTATCCACCATCTCTCCATTTTCAACCCCTTTTAAATTTGACTCCTCACTCTCTGACAAACCAGCTGGAGAACATGTCGCGGCATCACCTCTTGTTTTCTGTTGCAACATGGTGCTGCTAATCGCATTGTTTTGAATGCTTGCAGAAGGAGATGGCGTCGATCCATCGTTAGCAGTTTGAATTTCATCAAAATTAGACACAGGAGAAACAACATTGGCACGCCTGGTCCGCTGAATCTTCTGTGGCCGTGTCCCAACCCATTGCGTAACTGGAGGGGATGGTGAGGTGGGGGCAGATGGTAGGGGGCGCTTGCGATTATTTCCAACAGGTGCATTAGAGGCACTTGACACTGGAGGAGTACTATTCTGTATTTTATTGGAAGTAGGAGGAGGATCCCATCCATCACTTGACGAACCAGGAAAACGTGGAAAGCTAGGAGATGAGTTCATGACCACAAAGGAGTTGGTCCTTGATGCCCTGGAAGCTTTTGTCTTGGCCATTGGACTTAATCCACCTCCTTGAGATTCTTCTCTCGAAACCACCCTAACATTAATGAGAGAGAGAGAGAGAGAATAAATTAGAATATAAGGTTATAAGGTTCACAACATGAGAAAGCAGTTCAAATATTATCCTTGATTAATAATAGTCGATGCTTGGACTAAATCCTTACCGATTGTAGTAATTTTTCAATTGATAATTAAAGGTCACTAAATCATATCAATTATCGACCATGAACACACTATATCAATTGTTAACCACGATCAAGGTTGATATGTTCACCAAAACCCACTGAGCTTTATATTGCACCAATATGGTCACTCCGTCAATTTCAACCAACAAAAATGGAATAAACACTCATCTCAAGTTCACTATTTCCTTGCCACATTTCCATCACCACTATGTATCCTCTCTTACAACTATAATGGAATATACCAAGCAGTCGGAAAGATCCACGAGGATAGACAAGTAGGAAGGAAAACATAAAGAAGTAGCAGGCAAGGGATAAGTAAAGGAGAGAGCTAAAGACAAGTGTTAACTCCTTGGTTGGATAGAACAAGAAGGCAGAGTGATCTGATCGGGATGTGATATAATTCGACGACTCCCCAAAGTTCAACCAACAGAGATGGAACAAGCACTGAGCTTTATTTTGCACCAATATGGTCACTATGTCAACTTTAACCAACAAATATGGAATAAGCACTTATTTCAATTTCCCTATTTCTTTGTCACATCGCCATCACCGCTGTGTATCCTCTCTTTCAACTATAATGAAATATGCCAAGCAGTCGGAAACAGCAACGAGAATGCAAAAGCAGGAAATGAAACATAAAGAAGTAGTAGGCCAGGGAGAAGAAGTAAAGGAGAGCTAAATATAAGTGTCAACTTGTTTGTTCGACAGAACAGGAGGCAGAGTGACCTGATCGGGTCAATGGCTCCCCAAAAGGGAAATAAGTTAAGAGTAAAATCCAACATGCATTACAAACATTTCAATATCCATTTAATTTTTGTTTTCAATTAAACTCCTAAAAAAATTGCAGTCTATCATAATTTCACCACTCAATTAAACATTCAGAGGGTAATGTTCCAAAAGAGATATTATCAAAAAAAAAAGAAACAACTGTTGAAAGAGAAGATATTTATGTATACTTGTTCCCTTTTGGGACATTGCGATCCTTCTCTAAGGCAGAAGACCGCTGCTCTCTTCTCTCAATAGGGTTGCTATCGCTGTCTGCTTTGACTGAACTGCGGGTTCCATCGCCACTGCTTTGCTGGGAACTTACATCTGTCTTGTTACCCCCTGTAGTACCACTCAAGAGTCCAGATCTGCAAAGTCAATATAGAGTACAAAATTTCAGACTTCAGGGAAGAAAAAAGACAAAAAGGAAAGTATAGGGTGACAAAACAGGGAGCATCCCACAAAATATAAATAAACACAAACAACTGAATGTCATTTGGTACATATGGTAAACCAAAACATAAAACATGCATACATAAAGAAATTATTTGAAGAGGTTTACATCCAAACAAAAATAAAGAAAGAAAGAAAGAAATTAAACCTGAAACCAAGGCCATTATCATTTGAACGTCTTTCGGTGTTAATATTGGTCCTAGGTGAGGCTGACTGCTTGGAGTCTGCATGGGCCCCATCATTGGCCCGGTTTACCATCGACCCCACAGATCGCTTCCTTTTTAGCTTTTTCTCCCACCCATCACCGCCTGGGGTGAGCCCACGTGGCTTTTCTTCTGAAGGTGTGGGGCCCTCATTGCCTGCAAGTCTACTAGTGCTGCTCTTTTCCTTTTCGAAAATGCTCTTTTCCTTCTCAACATTGGTTGGAGCTTGCCTCATAGAGCTTAGGCCACGCACTTCAGACTGCTTCAAACAAATTAATCATGAGCTTACACCTCAAAACACGTCAACATATTAAGAGCTTAGTTTTTTTTAGTTCTAAAGATCATGTGTATAGGTATAATCCATCAACCATGTTATGCCAACTGAACAAAATGCCATTTATGTGCTTGCGCTTTAGTGAATCACACTATTCAGAGGGTAAATCACGGACACAAGAACTTCCTAATAAGAAAAACAAAGACCAAGAATTAACAAGAACTGAAAAGAAGATGTAGACCCGTGATTCGCCTAATGATGAGCGGGCCCGTTTGTTGGGAATCAGATTCTTAGGCCTATCGTCCTGCCTCTGTCCCAAGTGCTCACCAGGCAAGACCTGATGGACTGGGTTGTTGGAATGAGAGCCCCCACTTTTAGATAAGTTAGCGCCCCCTGGTTTGTCCGCAGAAATGTCAGTAGAGCTCCTCTGTCGTCTCTTTGCCACTACGTTTTTGTATTTGTCCACCTTTGTAATCGCATCCTGAAAGTACTTCACATTCTCCCTGTTGACCAAGACATGGGTATTACCAAAATAACCATGATCAGGATTATGAAGAACAATTAATAAAAAGGATGCTACTATCTGAATTAGCATTGACCAAAAAATAGAAACAAACAAACAAGTTAATTTAGCACTCTAGCATAGATCACCTATTGATAATTTAATGGGATGCCAAAAATTATGTGGTTCCTCAAAAGGTGCAATATATTAAACTATTTAAGTCAAGCTACAGGAAAGAAATAATACTTCAACATTGCTTGTATGTATCAACAGCTTAAGACTAATGTATATCATGCAAGACTGACCAATATACGAGTTACGATACAAAAGGTTACCCGGCCTTAGATGACAACTCCAAAAGACTAGCTTTAAATCTCTTTAGCTCTTCTGGGATAATTGCAGGTGTAGCCTTGGACTGTGCCGACACAAACCCATGATCATCCGAGCCGGTACCAAGCACCCGTCTCAATTCAGCTGCCCTAGATTTCTGTTGTTGTTCCCTCATAGGTACTGGTTCAAGATTAAAGTGCTGTGCCAAAGGAGGGATTTCATTTGTATGCTGTGTATTTCTTGATGACCCTGCTGCCCGGCTTTCGAGGCCCTCACGAAAGCTACTGGACCTTTCCATTTTTGTGTGTTGACTAGAGAACAAAGGAGCCTCTAAGTTATTTGAATTCCGCGCCATACCTCTCCTTATCTCAAGTATGTAACATTGGTACCTGATATAAAATATAAAATTGTAAATTAATGTTTGAGCTAACTTCATAAACAAATCCAAGGAAACAACTGAAATTGGCTCCCTAAATGCCCTTATAATTGGTTCAAAATAGTACATTATTTAAAAACCCCAGCTTTTTTATTAAAAGGTTGAAATTTAGCTATATACATCAGGGTTATTATATTTCAGTATAACAGTCAGCATAAATAACATAGCAAATACATTACATGAATAACTAAGCGATGTACTTCACACAAAAAAAATATGTACGTGAAAATTTGAATTCAAAAACACCAACATTATGTTGCTACTGAACATGCAAATTTAATTGATGCAAAATAATTCAAACATAGAGGTGGATCACAAAGAAAGATATTAGCATTCAATTGAACTGTAAAATGCACAACTTAAATAAACAACTAATGCGATTTATCTCAGAATAGACAACGAGTAATACTTGTAAACTTAAAACGCGAATCAGACGGGAAATTTAGCAACTGTAGACAAATGGGTAATTGGGGCCTACAACACTCTAGCGAGCTACAGAACAACACGATGTTACCTTTAAACTTGAAGACAAAAAACACAAATTAAGAATAACCAAGTACAGTTCATAAAATTTTAATTGTTTGACTGATACTCGAGGAATCATGCAAACCATTGAATAACCAGGAAGTAGAGAAACCCGTATAGCATTTCAAAACTGAAGCCAAACAAGTATCACAAAGCCAAATAATAAAAATTCTTTAAGTAATACAAACTATTGATCATTAACGAAGTCAAATTATTAAATGAACCGACCTTATTTCAAACTAAATTCCACTGCGTAAGAGCACAGCACCGAAATTGCAGTACCTCTATGAAACTCCAAGCTCGAAAGTTAAAAGAAGTCGAACCAGTTCAAACCCTAGCTCGATCAACGCCTCTCGATACCTGACGACCACCTGCACCAATTCCCCCAAATTCTAGGGTTTCACCAGTAGTCAAACCACGGCATTAACCAATTGAAAACGATCACGAAGGAATTTGGCCAATGCAGAGCAATTCAAAAATAGAGGAGAGAGAAATCGAGAATTTTGAAGCTAATATTCGGATTTAGGATGAATTTGGGAAAATAAGGATATAAAATATATGTCGGAGAAATATAATTATTATTTTTTGCTTGCGAGGAAGGGTCAATGGATCGGCTGTTTTGGGATTGGTGGGCTCAGGCTCAACTCGACTGCGCCCGAATGTAGCGACAGGCGCTTTTTCGCATACGTCCTTCTAAGATTAGTAAATAGATATTACAATTTTTCAGCTGTAAAAAGATACCATTGGATGCATTTATATATTTAGTTTGCTCTAGCAGCAAACTGTCATGTATGACAAGTGAGATCTACAAAATTAACATTATAATTTTGTAACATATTTTCAAGTATTACTATATATGAACATGCATTTTCGTATATTTTTAATCTAGTACCTTACTATATATAGAGGTGGCAGAACCCGACCCGACCCGACAAACCCGCCCGACCCGACCCGACCTGAACCCGACCCGACCCGATATTTTGATGAAGTCAAACTACCCGAACCCGACCCGACCCGACCCGGGATGATTCGTAACCCGAGACAAAGCGACACATGAGCGACCTGAGCCCGACCCGACCCGACCCGAGACGACCCGTAACCCGAGATGGCATGACACATGAGCACCCAAGCCCGACCCGACCCGACCCGAGACGACCCGTAACCCGAGATGGAGCGACACATGATGACCCGAACCCGATCCGACCCGACCCGATTTGACCTGATACAACTTGTAAATTGATCTAATCCTATCTTGCCAACATTATAATCTAATTTTAATAACAAATTAACATCAGAGAAAGTCAAGATTTACTTGTACAATTCAATAACGCGATTCGATCTTATCCGATTGAACTTAAAACTCAAAATAATACTTGAAAGTTGTCGGTGCAACCCAACCCGAACCCGACCCGGTCTCACCCGACTCGACCCAAGACCCGAAAGTTGTCGATGCAACCCGACCTGAAACCCGACCCGGTCTCGCCCGACCCGACCCGTCACCCGAAAAAGATCGACACAACCCGACCCGAAACCCGACCTGACCTCACCCGACCCGATCCATGACCCGAAAGTTGTCGATGCAACCCGACCCGACCTCACCCGACCCGATCCCAACCCGACTTTTATAAACGGTCAAACTAACCCGACCCGACCCGGCCCGACCCGAACCCGCCCGACCGACCCGACTTGCCACCTCTAACTATATATGAACATTGCATTAACTTCTTAAAATGATCTTTGATTATCTTTAGTTGACATAAACCTTCTACTTGTATATATCAAATTGAATTTGATTAAGTCTTCCATTCCATAAAAATTAGATGTTTTCAAAGTTTATCTTATTAATCCATCAAAAAAAAAAAACATGTTCAAGTGATATTTCTTTATCACTTTTAAAATCTCAAAATCATCAAACTCAAGATAAATCAAAATCATGCCAAGCAAGACAATATTTATTCTACCAAAGTACTATCGAAAAAGCATCATGTGATAGAGAGCGAGCTCCGCTCTATCAATCATGAATATCCATATCTCAAACACAAATACTCATTCAATATATACAACTATAATCTAGCAACCTCTAGATCTAGCACAAATGATGCATAATGAAGTCATACTCGAATCTCACGAAAACTGTAAAACTGGTGACCATCACCACATGTGAAATATGTTGGATTAAACTCATCAACTCATCTCTTGTTTGACAATTTACAAAACACATAAAGTACTAACCTTGCACATTGAGTTTTGGTGAAGATGCAGGTTAAAACAGGTACAATCCAATGTCAAACATGCTCAAACATGTCCGGGACAAGTCAAGACATGGTCTAAGCATCAAGAGAAGGCTTTAAGGCACAAGACAGAGCACAGCGTTACCATAACGCTAGGCAACTCATTATAACGAGTCCACAAGGCGTTATAACGAGCCCCCAAGGCGTCATAACGCCTCAGGAGGAGAGAGAAGGCCAAGATGCTGGAATTTACCGAGACAAACGTTATTGTAACGCTCCAGCAAGGCGTCACGGCGGGTGGGCATCCGTTATAATGCCTCAGTCATGCGTTATAACGAGTCAGCAGTTTTCTGGCCCACATGTCAACTGCAGAAGGGCAAAAGGAGGAAAATGCCCAAGGCGTTATAACGCATTACCATCCACTATGGAGAATCCTGTAGCGCTAGAGGCAATTCTTCACAGATCAAGATCCCAAGAAGTATTCAGCTTATATAAAGATTGCAGACATGAATCAGAAGGTTATCAAAACATTCAGACAAGCTTCTCATCTGCAATTGAGCACTAAAGAGAGCCTCTTTCAAGTCTCATCAAGCTACCTAAACCTGAGAGCACTTAGGATAGCTACAATTCTCTACTTGTCTATTCAAGAACATTCTTTTGCTATTTGATTAGCCTTTGGTGCACCACATTTGTGTTGTCAAGTGATGCATCTATGTCCTTAATTGTGTAGTCAATTGGACCTTTGTAACAGTGTAGTGTGGTGTTGTCCCGTGCATCGAGTTAGGAGAAGAAGATTGGCTTTCTTGTGTTGGAAGAAGTCAAAGATCGTCTATGTCCCTTTGTAAAGACATTTGGTTATAATGTAACGGTCCGGAAGACGTTTTATTTCGGGAGACCCGTGGACGTAGGCCTAAGTTTCTTTTGATAGGCCGAACCACGTTACATACCGTATCACTTGTGCTTGATTGCTCTCTCTCTCTTTTTAGCTCTTTGATCTCTATTTTGTGATTTGCTCTTAGAATTACTTGCTAAATTGATTGGCTAGATGATTAAGGTCTAAAAGATTTGAATTGAATTGAAATCGCTTTCGCATAACTACTTGACCTTAGTCTTGCACTTTTTAGTGGAAATCCACATCACACATTCTAACAATTGGTATCAGAGCCCACAGGTTCAGATCTAGCTAAGCATTAAATTCTTGTTAGTTCTTGATTTTGAAACATGACCCAATTGAAATTTGTAAAAGAACCTCCGATCTTTGGAGTTAGTTGCAAGAACTTTTCTTATTGGAGAAGGTGTATGATGAACTATCTTACCTTACTTGAACTTTGAAAAATAGTTGAAGATGGTTACTTACCAAAACATGAGATATATGACATTACCCTTACCAAAGAATCAAAAGAACTTAAGTACACTATTGACAATACTATGAATACCATCTTAAGTTTAATACATGAGACAATTGCCTTATCTCTCACACATTCCTCAAATACTAAGGAAATATGGAATGCACTAGTTCTTAGGTATGAACATATGAAAAAGACTCGAAAGGTCGGATTAGCCACAAAGCTAGAAAATATGAAGTTTGAAGATAACGAGTTCTTTGAAAGTCTCTATCATAGACTCGTATTTTTGAGAAATGAATTTGTTGAAGTATGATCTAACATTTATGATAAAGATTTTGTAGGTAACTCTTAAGGATGGTGTCCAAAAAACCCGGTTGAGATGGCATAGTGACTATTGAAGCCCTACAAGCTAAAGGACTTACCTATCAACCCGAAGAGGTGTATGCTCAACTTTGTTCACACGAGGAGAATCACAAAGAAGTCAAGAACACAACCTCAACCTCAACCTCAACCTCAACCAAGACATTGGCATTACCGGCTCGATCTTCGTTTAATCCAACACCTTATAAGTTCGAGTCAAGCGAAGTCATATACCATAATCTTCACAAAGTTCTCTCAAAAGACAAGAATCTCATTACTAAGCTAGTGAAATGAGGGATAGAAATCGAAAGAAAGGTGAATGAAGAGAGACTAACTCAAGACAAAAAAGTTGTATGCCTATCTTGCAACAAGAAATGTCATAGCATTCAAAATTGCTATATGTTCTTCTTTGCAAATGCCACATTACAGTAGTATTTGAACTATTGAGTATTAATTTTGCTAACATAATAGAGTATTAGGTGGCGTTGCAATTAAACATTTTGGAAAAAAGCAAAAAGAAAAGAAGATTTTCACACAGCTTTTTGTCTAGTTCCTTTAATTCAGATTTTATCTTTTACTGTTTTCTTGTTAATGACGAGGCAATAAGTTGTCCTTCACAGGAAACAATACTCAGACAGTAATTTATATTTTTATTATGTATGGCCATAAATTGGGACCTATTTCAAAATTAAATTGTCTAACAGTACTCTTAAAATGTTTTCTGTAATAGTAAAATTAATCTATTGTCTAACAAATTAAGGGCAAATCGGTGCAAAATGAAAGCGTAAGGACCTACTTTTTTTTGGAAATTGTTGGAGGACCAAAAGGTTAATTCCCCAATTTATTTTAGATTCCATAGTCGTTTGAAGCATCTTATACCAGCAGTAGGTCATGGTTTATTAGCGTCATGAATGTATTAGACTTGTTGTTATAGTTTGTTCACCTTCATATTCTTTAAAAAAAATTTCGGCAGGTCGATGTGGATGTTGCAACACATATACATGTTGAAGCTGATGGACCTAAGAGAAGGTCTGTTGCCCTTCAAGTTACCTGTTTTTTGGGTGTTGTTCATATTGCTGGTCCTATGTGTGAACCTATTAAATAGTATAAGTTTATGCAAAGCCTATATACCTGCGTTCCTGTTAGTGCTATTTTGGATCACAATCCAACTGGTGCTGGCTAAAAGTTTGTTCAGTACATGCCGATTTTGATACTGACACTCTTCACATGGGCCTAATATCAATCTAAGCATCATCTTTTCTCATTTTCTCTTTGCACAATAATTGGAAAATGGCTGGTTTTTTAATATTTCTTGAAAACATTATAAGTAAAAATATTAGCCATTTCCTTATTCGAACAATTGTTTTTTGAGATCTTTAGAGGATCAGTGAAGGGGCACCTTGATATGTTCCCATTATTATTTCAACATCCAAGTTACTCAGGCAAATATGCTCTTGCACTCTCCCTCCATTCTCTCCAGCTTGTTGTACATAGAGACGGCTGATCGACCTGGACTCCTGCACGAGATTTACAAGATTCTTGCTGACACCAACATTGCTGTTGAATCTGCAGAGATAGACACAGAGGTATATTGAAGTTTTGAACACTATCTTGCAAAGTGAACAACTTTACTATTTAGACCCAGAATTACTTGGTATTTGTTAGTCAAATAAGAAAAATCTAGAGTTATGTTGTGTGTAGATTTGCAAATTTTAGGCAAGGACAACTGAAATTTATGAAACCCTTCCCAATTGTAAGATCAATCTTCAATTTTTGGAAAAAAAAAAAGAGAACTCAATTTCCTCATTTTAATGGGTTTCAACAGCTGTTCTTAATGTTTTATGGTATTATCTTAGGGGTTGATAGCAAAAGATAAGTTTCATGTGAGCTACGGTGGTGCTGCTCTAAACAGCAATTTATCCCAGGTGGGTTTATCCTTTTTAATGTAGAATGCATAATTTAATTCATCCATTCATTTTTTTTTCTTTTTGAGAGGGTTATAGGAAGTTGAGCGGTCATTTAGTGTTTAACTGTACAAACCGAGGTACGTCGATATACAAGTGAGGATTATTTGAGGCAAAGTCTAGTGTCATTTCCAATGCTAGTCTATCGGTACTTGGGACTTTCAGGTTTCGAACAGTATGACGTGTTAACCTAGGATATTTTTGCAGGACTGCTTAAATAAGGGTTGTGTCCAGAGCCTGATATTGAGGGAAGGTAGAGATCACAACAGACTACATTCTATGGAAAGAGCGGTGCCGCCGAATTTTCTCAGGTCAAAAGAAGGACATGGTGGAACTGACGAGAGAGATTAGGGTAGAGTTTAGAGACTAGTTTCGGGTAGAAGTTGGTACCGAATAGGAAAATATCTAGAGTAAGCACACATAATTGAATCGAGTGATCTGATAAGTGTATTATCTTGTACTGACTTTTACTTTTATTGTATATTGTAATTAGCTCTGGTAATTGCGCTGTTCTAATGAAAGTAGAGGACACGGATCCTCTTCTTTTTCTCAAAAAAAAAATAAGGGTTGTGTCAAAGCTGGCCTCAAATTGAGGCATAGTTACTGAGAAATAAGAAGGCTATTGATGTCTGGTTACTTTAAATATTATCATTTTACTTGACGATCTGGACCATTAGCACTATTTTTGCTGTATTAGTTAGGACTTAGGACATATCATGGAATTCGTTTGTTGATGCTGTCGTTCATGTTGTCACAGGTACTGATCAACTCCCTGCGTTATTACTTGAGGAGGCCTGAAACAGAGGACGACAGCTATTGATTTAAAACTCCAATAGAGGGGAGGGGGGTTGTTACTGGTACTTGAATTTGCATTTTTATGTCTCAATTTGGTGCTGGTTGCATTTTTTGATGCATTTTTAGTAGTATGTTCATAATTGCTGATTATGTATTCTTGTGTATTAAGGCTTGGGTCGTATCATTGCATCCTTATATTTAAATGTGTACAACTCAAGTTCAGATTGTGCGACTCAGATATGTTATGTCTGCGACACAAAATTAGTAAGGATCTTATAAACAGAGTGACTAGAGTTATGAACTTATGAAGGATCTCTATGCAAACTTGAATAATAGGGGTTGTATATTACTAATATACAATATTAGTAGGCCTTTCAGAAGGCGTTATCTACTACAGCGGGCGACTACTCAATAGGAATCAAGTCACTACTCGTTCTTAATATGAAAATTCTTTTTTTATAACCGAATAAATAAAATTTTAAAAGTTATAGTAACATTTACTGAGGTAAAAGTGACCACATATAGTAATATTATTTTCGAAATAGTGAAGACAAATTGGTTTAGTGATAAAGATGGTATTGTTTTTATAAAAATTATTTCATGTAGTCAGTCTTGTATTACATATCTGTATCCTGCATAAGACAGACAAATTTTTATTTTTTAATTTCAGATTCACGCTAGACGTACGTGATTCTTGATGATAAGAATCAAGTCTTTAGTTCATGAGATTCAAATCTATTCAAAGCAAAAACAAAAAAAGTCGAAAGACTGTATCTCATTAAATCTTATAGGTGGGACCTAGAATTAGCATCAATAACAAGAGAAAATGAATTAGTATCAACATTAGAGTTGCTAGTATCATCATTTGAGACAGCGATATCAACAAAAAATATATTAGTATCAACACCAAATATGGTAGTATCACTCAACACCAAAGAAATTAGTATCAACATCAAAGGTGATAGTATCACCACTTGAAGCAGCGATATTAACAAACATGAATTAGTATCAACAACAAAGGTGCTAGTATGAACATCTTTCTTATTTAGTCCGAACACCTTTTTTATTTAGTCTGTGTCTCATTTTTGTGCAGAACTTATTTGAAATAACTAGTCTGAACATCTGTTATATTTAGTCTGAACACATATTGTATTTAGTCTTAACTAGTATGACTATATCTTAGTTAGTATGAACACAAAATAACGTTTGATCTTCGAACGAACGTAACTTTTGACTCGTAACTCCGATTCGCGCGTATGAGCACTATTCGAAAACGGCACGACACAACGCACATAAATTAAAATAGGTTACACCCCGTAATGATGTTATTTTGACCCCCAAAAAACGCTTCTAAAGTCTACAAATCACATTTTTTTGTTTTTTCTGCACATTTTTGCTCAAATTTTCTCAAAAAATGCTCGAAACAGTGCAAAAATATATTTGAAACAGCTAGTATGAACACTTATTTTATTTAGTATGCATTCCATAAATTTTGTATAAAACATACATGAAACAATGTAAAAAAATTGAAATAACTAGTATGAATATCTCTTTCAATTAATTTGAACACTTGTTTTATTTAGTATGAACACCTGTTTTGTTTAGTTTGTGCCTCATTTTGTGCAAAACAGACTTGAAACAATTAGTATAAACACCTATTTTATTTAGTCTCAACACGTTTTTATTTAATCTGAACAGCTGTTTTATTTAGTCTGTGTCTCATATTTTTGTGCAGAACTGACTTGAAGAAGTGCAAAAACAGACTTAAAAAACTAGTATGAATACTTTTTTTATTTAGTCTAGACACACGTTTTATTTAGTCTGAACACTTGTTTTATTTAGTCTGCACTCATGCATTTTATGTAAAGCATTCTTAATAGTGTGTAGGACGGAAACGTTTAGAATAATCTGCCCTCTTTCATTTTTTATCTTATTATTATTTTGTCACTATCATTTTTATCTAATTCTTATTTTGTCACTTTTCTTTTTTAAAGAATAGGACCCTTATATATAAAAGCAAATCTCTTTAATTTAATCTTATCTCACTTTGTACCCTTGTAACCTGTTTTCCAATTTTAACTTTCTATCTCTCCCTTTCTAATTCATGTAACATATATTTTGTTACAAGTGCAACTTCGATAGCCATCTCTCAATGAAATAAATAAATAACTAAATAAACAAATAAATAAAATAATAAATAAAGATATAGAGACTGATGCATCAAGTTCAACAACGCATATTTATTTGTTATACATTTTTCTTATGCCTTTTATCAAATTAGAAGTGCATAAAAAGATCACCAATCCTTTCAAGACTACAATTGACCACCATTGTGTATTTAGCTAATTTCAATCTTGCCCCTAATTTCTTTTGTGCCTTAACGCACTCCCGGAACTTCTTTCTATTGACTTCATATAAAAGCCATTCAATTAAATTATCAAATTAAAAATTTGGCATATTAAAGCCTCCTCGCAGCTTCCAAATACATTGAAAGTCTTTATCAGCACGACCTGAAAAATTAAGTATTTCGCTTCCCCTTGAATGTCTAATTTACTTGTACAAATTTTCCCCTCGGACAATAAAAATATCCAATTCTGAGAATTTACATATCAGAGGTCTCCTCTCCTAACAAAAGCGACTTAACAATCCTATCTGTAAATCCATCAGCAAACATAAACATGTGCCCCCCATCAGCTACCTCATGGTATCTAATCCAGGGTAACTTCTCAGCGAGGAACCGTTGCAACTCGACCCGTACCAGTCTATCATGGTATCCTTGCCAGAGATGTACCGACCCCTCATTTTGAGGAAATGGGTTGGTCATGTTCATTGGGTCGAACTCCCAGTTGCCAAACATTACAAGCAAATCTCTGTGGATTGACTCATAGATACCCTGCTGCCTCGATTTGTTCTAAAATGGAGAAAAAGAAACCTTCATTTATCATTTATTCATTCATCCAGTTCTACTTTGCAACAAAAATATTTAAATTTTATGTATGTTGGATTCAGCCATCTAGCGTCAGGAACAGAAATATTGGCCAGTTGCCCAGTATTGATAATGGTGCCAGCTTGTGAAGAAACCATTTACATTATTTGTTTACTCTCCATACACAATAATATATGAAAATATGAGAATTTGTTCACCAAACGAGTGCTAACACTATCCTACCCGGTAACCACACTCTGCTAGAATTGTACCAAAGCCTGAAATTTTATCCTATATATCTGCTATACTAACAAGTAGAGGTGCCAGCCTGACCCGACCCGATTCGATATTTTGATAAAGTCAAACTAATCCGAACCCAATCCGACTTGACCCGAGATGACCCGCAATCCGAGCCGAAGCGACACATAAGCGACCCAAGACGACCCTAACCTGAGACGGCGACACATGAGGACCCGAGCCCGACCCGACTTGACCTGATACAACTTGTAAAGCGATCTAATCATATCTTACATACATCATAATCTAACTTTACTAACAAATTAGCATTAGAGAAAGGCATGATTTAATATCTTAATTCAATAATGCGACCTAATCTTGTCCGATTGAATTTAAAACTCAAAATAAAACTCAAAAGTTGTCGGTGCAACCCGACCTGATCTCGCCCGACCCGACCCAAGACTCGAAAGTTGTCAATGCAACCTGACCTGTTACCCGAAAAAGACCGACGCGACCCGACTCGACCCATGACAAGAAAGTTATCGACACTTGACGACCCGAACCCGACCTGACCTCACCCGGCCCGACCCGCAACTCGACTATTGTCGACAATCAAACTAACCCGCCCGATCGACCCGACTTGCCACCTCTACTAACAAGTAACAAATAAGTAACCTCAGATTGAACCATGTTAAAATTTGAACTTAGCCTCAATGTAGCATTAGCTAAGCATCCATTGTGGAACATCAAGAGGAAATATGAGAAGATGAGAAACTGATAAAGAAAAGCCCAAGCCAAAAAAAGACTAAATATTGGTCAAAATTGTGCCAGTAAAGCACAAAGACTGTACCAAAATAATGCATTTAATTATTCAAATCCCTCATGTACCTCGGGGAGTGAATTGGAGGAGGACATGAGCTTATGAAGCACCTTCAAGTCTGATTCGCAAAAGATCCCTGGGTCACGGGCCGCAGCCGCAGCAGAAGTGAACCATTTCTGCGTCATCCATGCATACAACAAGGAGGGAGCATAATGTGCCACCAAAAGCGTACGTTGCTCTGCAGGCACCACTTTTTTCATTGCTTGTTTTGCTAGCTCCTTTGGAAATGATTGCCACCAGTAGTTTATCACTGGCACGACCAGTGTGGCTCCAGCCAACCTGTTTGTTTACAATTGAAATATTTAACATCACTGAATTAAAAATAGAGCAAAACATCTCATTATTTATTTTAAAAGAACCTTCATTTTTATTAAGAGATAAACACTGAGTTGTAATGTGCCCATATTATGATGCATATTCAGAAGAGACACTTGAGTATTTTTCATTACATAGGGTTGTAGCCTTGTAGGGTATATGTAACACTCCTGTAAGTTGTACGGATCCTTCTACATGTTTATACAAACTTCTTAGCAATTAAAATAGGTTATACAAAAAAAAAAAAAAATTTCCACTTCCATTCATTTTAGATTGGGTTTCATTTCTAGCCTACCCCAATTTATTTGGGAACAAAGACTTTGTTGTTGTTGTCGTCGTCGTCGTCGTCGTCGTTGTATTTCCCAGTTCCATTACAAAATCCTTGAGACATGATAGAGAATGGAATTGAATTGTACTGACTAGGGATTTCTTTCCTCAAGGTGGTGCTGGGAAGAATGGAATTGGGAATAGAGGATTAGACAGCTTTTCCCTAATGAATGGGCCGAACATACCTTATTCTAACACATCTGCTTGGAATAAAAAACGGTCCAATTGCAAGATGAGGGACTAATTGCAAAATCCTCCTTGAATCTACCTTTTTCTGTTCTCATCATAATTATGTCCTAATACACTCAATTTCAGACTTATCGAGCACCTAATTCACCCTTTTTCACTCAATTCCACCCTCTTTCATTTTTTTCCAGCCCTATGCACTATAGGAATGTTCTTGTATGTTTTCCTTAGAAGGACACCACTGTGTCAATTCTCCACTGAAATTATAACCCCAAACGATTTAAAAGTTTGTCAGAGCCATAACCAGCACAATTTCGTAAAAGTTCAAATATTAATCAACTTTTTACCAGGGAACATCTAAGATACCTTGATCTCTGCAGGAACAAGCATTTATACATGGTTCCATTTTACAACTGCCAATAAACATATTCTGAAGTTTCTTTAGTTTTTTCTAAATAACTCTGGATCATCAAATGAACCAGGCAAAAAAGGTCTCCACTGTCCCATACACAGTTACAGGTTCATATTTCTCACTCTATTTGATGTAAACTTTCACTGGCAGATCTGGGTCTTTCATATCTTAATTTTCATCCAAATTCTATTTAGAAAACAGGATGCCAGGAGTCAGTGATGTTAAGGGCACAGATGTCAATGATATACAATATGCACCTTCTGGATAATCATATGGTTGTTCACTTGTTTATAACTGAAAAGAATTCTGCTCAGCAGAACCTGGAAATACTTGGTCTTTAACAAAAAGGATGAAGATGAAGGATAAAATAGACTTGAAGCAACATGCCTGTGAGGTATGTATTTGAGGCAGCCCCACGCAGAGTATCCGCCCATGGAGGTCCCCAAAATATAGAATTTGGGCCCCAAATGTAAGTTGTCTGCCAATTCCTCTATGTCCAGGGCCTCACTTTTAACAGATCGCTTTGGATTTGGGTCGCTCTCTCCATAACCTGCCCGGTCATATGACAACATGTATATGCCTAGCTCCTCAACAAGCTCCTAAAAAACTCGATGAAAAAGATACATGAGAAATAATGTTGTAATCAAATTACATACTTGTAAGATTAACTAAGATCAATATTTTTTAAAACCATTAAGGCTCCAAGCTGTCTCACAGAAATATATTGATACAAACACAGATACAGCAATGTGACAATCTCATGTTGCATTCTTATTAAATATCGCATCCAATGGTAATAGTGAATTTATGACATTGCAAGAAAATTGATATTCTTCTTAGGGAAGTGCAATATTGCATCACAGTGTATGCATATGTAAAAATGCCAGTGAACTTGGTGTTATTCACATTGATCCTTATCACTTGGAAGATTCTCAATGTATCTATATATGTTAGGGGGGCAACTTGTTGGGTTCTCTATGTGAAGGCTCAATCCCCAAGTAAGCTACTGTCAAGCACTGGCAAAGGATATATCATATATAGCCGTCAAAGCATCCTTGTACCTATTAAGTACTACAGTTGTATACAAATGACTGTGATATTTTTGACACCTACTCCAGTGTGGTGGATAAAGCCCACTTTAAGATATCCAGTCAATAGATCAGATTTACAGCTAGGAGTTCTGAGATGGCAATAATAGTTTTAAAAGCTAATTAACTGGTATTTTAGATCATTTAACATTGGAATCATTTCACCAACGGATGGGTTACTATCATAATGAGAGTATCTTAGTAATTTACATAAAATACGAAATGTTTCAGGGTCTTATTTGCAAAATACCCCAACAACTAAAAACAAATATTATAATTATCTTTCATTCACTGTTGAAAAATACTGATAACATTCAGAAGTCATAACAATATTTAGCTAACAAAAAAGCTGCACAAATAAATGTACCTTAGAGACTGGTAACGGGATATCCTTTGTAGTATCAAAAGCGTGGCAAAGAATGATCTTATATCTGGCATTTTCCTTTGGCACCCCCCACTCTCTGTACGCAAGGAATCGACCGTCTCTAAGCTGGATCCTTGGAGATGTCACAGGGGGCCCGTTTGGAGAGCCGCATATCTTTGGGGGAGGAGGCTGGATTGCTTTGTACAACCAGCCGAGGAGTGCCATGAGCACCACAACGGCTACCCTTGATATCATGCTCAATTTTTCAACTGTTTAGTTCTTTCCTAGATCTAGTGACCTATTATGGGATTCGTGTCTTTTTGGTATTCTTTGTTAAGGTCTATAGATCTCGAATTCTCAATAGTTTATTAGTTGAATTATAAAGAGAGAGAGAGATGGAGAGGGGAAGCGAGGAAGTAGGGATTTCAACCGGACTAGTGGTAACCTTATTTTTTTCGGGAGCTGATACGCACGATTATTGATATGTACATTTAGTTGGTTTTATAATGTACATTATTTGAATTATTATGTATATTATATTTTATATTAAAATAATTATGCATATTATTTGATTTATTAAACATATTATTTTGTTAACATGCATAAAAATATTTTCAATACAAAAATAATATGAAATAGTATGCATAATAACTCAAAAAATGTGCATAATAACATCGGTATCGATAGTCGATATCAAATGTGGTATCTACCAAACATTATATTTTTCCGACAGCAATGAAGTGACATGAGCATGCTTTTTTTTAAGGATTAATTTCCGATATATCCAACAAAAGTTATTAAATTAGCCAATTTTCCCATCAAATCTTCGTAATGTCTAATATTTCCATAAAAACTTAACATTCTTTCCTTTATATTTTTTTATTTAAATAGTTATTTAACTGTCATAAAATATAAATTCACAAATATATCCTTCTTCTATAAGAGTTGCTTCTTTTTTTTTTCTAGCTGGTCCGAGTAGAAACAATAAGAGACTTTATTTCAAATATACTAAGTTCAAAAGGATCGATCCAGACATGCACCTATATTGTTTAGTTTTATTTACTTGAAGCTTTATCTCCTATCATTAACGCACCAATTAAGAATCCAAATCTCAGGTTTGAAACAAAGGAGGTTCAAATACAATGTATATATACATTGCATGTAAATGTACAAATATGAAGTATGCATTGTATCATCTCAATTATTTAAGCATCTTCATTCCTCCTTTGCTTTTTCTAAAGACAGCACTAAGTTTAGAGCTTATTCGAAATAGTAACAAGGCATTTGATAGCACTTGCTCAAGAGATCTGCTATGCAAAAAGACCTCAACATACTACTTATTTGCTTGCTCTTATCTTGCCAAGAATGCTTTTAGTCTTCTTTCATATCTGTTGGTGGACTTTCTCATGCCCAATTGATGTGAGAATTCAGGAAGAAGTTTCTTTGTTTCTTACAGATACAACTCTATTTTTTCCCCGGGCTGTTTCTTCTCTTTCAATTATGCAATTATGATATTCAATTGGTACACCAACATCTTCATTGATGCTATTATAGTTGTATCTCATTCAAAACAAGAGAGGTGATTAGACTCAAAGTCTCAAACGGTGAAAGAAAAAACTTTCAACTATTACTGGAAAATGCGCTTGATTATAATAAACAAGGCAAGAGTAAATTCATCCATTTCAGTTTTAACAAATATTTAATAACAAATTAATGAAATAAGGGGATAATAGAAACCAACTTAAGTTTTGATGAGGGAAATAAGCTATTTCGACATTTTCATGAGTAAATTGGCTATTTGAATTTTTTTTATGGGTATACCGGAAATTAACTTTTTTTATACTATATAATATAATATGTTTATATCTAGGTGGTTGCATGTTGAATGTTGATGCTAACCCTGATTCGTTTCATTTCCTGTAATAATGAGTTTTGTTTCAAAGAGTATTACAGAGTTTTTTTTTCTATTCCTAAAAAAAATAAGAATTATATTCGTGACTCTGATTTCAAAAATTTAATAGCCATGGTTCCATTTTACTGCGTTTAGCATTTAGACTAAATGCATATGTTCACGCTGCAAAAATAAACGATAAAATAATTAAGTATGTTACAAATTTTCAAATATTCGTTCACGTCTGAACATTGCGTTCAGAAAACGTCGTGAACACTACATCTGGAAACACGTTAAAAAACTGCGTTCAGACATGAACGCATATTTCAAAGTACTTGATAAATTGTTTTGCTTTGTCAACTCGGATGACCTCGATTTCTGAACGCGTGCGTCAAGAAAATACATCTGAACGCTAAACGCAAAAAATCATGTCAGTCAAAATTCTTTAAATCAAAATTACAGATGTAATTCTTATTTTTTCGAAATGAGAAAAAAAATTTCTTGACTTCATTACCGACATAAATTAACATAGCATGTCTGAGAATTACCTATCACTTTCCTAGCCTGTTATAAGTTTCTTTTTTTTCTCAAGTGCGGATGTGCCTTGATAATTACGAAACCAGCTCCAGATTTAAAATAAAGCAACTGCACAATTGTTGAAATTGGACAAGCACTCCTTTAACAAGTGGACACCAACGATGAAAGTCTCGGGAATATGTTCTTTTTGAAAAGGAAATGATAAACAATTAGGCGTACGACTCGCACTCTGCGCGAAAAAGTTAAATTTTAAACTTTCATATTACAATAATAAAATTATAATAAATCGTTTAAATAATAAAAAAAATAAAAAAAAAGCAATGGAAAAAAAAATCTGCAAAAAAATTGAAAGCTACAATGATTTTACTGTAGCGATGAACAATGAAAATACTATTCATTCCACTGTGAAAATGAACAGTGGCGCAATGTCGCGCCATGTGTATATAGAATTGTGACAAAACTTTTTGGGGTAATTGGGAGGATCAATATCCACTAAAATATTTCATAAAGTGAAATAGTAATCCAACAATTAGTGATTTCATAATGGACCGGGTGAGGCCGGGTCGGTTCAAATTCGTTCGGTTCAATGGGTTGGCCCGTTCACGGGTCGGCCGGTTTAACGAGTTAGTTGGACCGGATTTCCATGGATTCAATTTTGTAGGCCGACCGCAATCCGTCTTAGGCCCATGGGTCGACAGACCGACGGATTTGAGGCGCGCGGGTTCGGGGCGGGTCGATCCGGGTTGTTTTGAGTGATCTCATTTGTTTTGATTTGATCCATGAAGAATTTTATTGTGAGATTCATGTGTGATCTCATTTATTTTTGTTTTGATCCGTGGGAGATTCATTTTTGTAAACATTTATTATTTAGTGAAATTGATCTCATATTTGATACTAGATATTTTCGTAAATGTAGGCAAGCTCAACCGCGAAATCACATTTTATCTTGCGTTGTTTTTTATTGAATTGTGAATCGCAAAGAAAAAATCTTAAAAATTGAATTGATTCGTTAAACTTCCGCATTCGTACTCAAGTTGAAGTAATAATTTTACTGTTTTAGAGACTAATATTCTACAGATGTCAGATGAAATATTGGGTCAAGATGTACTCCACCTCTAGCCAACTCAGCTACTTACTCTGACTACGTGGTTGAAATGGGGTTGAAGCTTTCTTTATTTTCATAAAAAACCTCAGCTAGTGGGGTTTCAAATCCACAAAATACACAAAGAAGGTACTGTTTCTGTAATTTGCTTTTAATTTATCCACATTGATCCAATATATTGAGTCTACATCGATCCAAACCGAATCTAAATTGAGGTGAGCAGATCAAAGTGTCGGTGTTGAATGTTGATTTGCTTAGAGTCAGATTTAGGGTCTACCTGGGATAAAGTTGTCTCAAATTTTATGTTAAATTAAAATTTGGATTAATTCGATTTTGGTGTCTGAGTTGAGTAGATTCGATTTAGATCGATTTTCGATTTTCAGGTCGTCAACTTCCCTTTTAGAATTAGACAAGATCTATCGTTTATAGAAAGAAATCGGATCAAATCTTAAAATCGAACATATCAATATTAATGAAATCGGATAAATCCGTCAAGTTGGGTCGAAATTGGCTATCATCCAACAGTGCATGAATATAGCTAGATTTCGCACTCGCGCTTTGCGCAAAAAACTACAAAAGAAGCAATGGTAGAAAAAAATTGGAAAAAAAATCGAATTTTTTTTAAAAAAAATTGCTACAGAAAAAACTGCAAAAAAAATTCGAAAAAATCCAAAAAAATAAAAACATCGTAGCTAAGATGTTCAAGTACTGTTCATAAACACCGTAGCTAAGATGTTCAACCTTTATATATTGAGGATATCTTGGAAGAACTTTTTTTCTTATTAAAACTATATTTTTTTGTTATTCATCAATGTCCACGCATGTAAAATAAAATTTGGTTGGACCAGTATTAAACATGCAGTGCTCCTGAGGCACACCATAGATCCAAATGCAGCCAAGGTCGGATGCAGAGTACTCCAGAGTGCAAGTGTCTTTCTGAAAAAATTGCAAAATAATCTTATGTATTTATATAATTTGTTAAATTTTATTTGCAAAATAATTATGTATATTTAAAAACTGCATTATTTTATTTTTCTGAAAAAAATATTAATCTTGACCTTGATGAAAATTCTGATTACTAAAATCAAGTAGCCAGTACCAAAGACCACATAGCGTACTAATATATTTAGGATAACCATAATTACTTGCTTGTTATACCATTTAAGTACCAAATAACGTACAATGTATTTGCACATTCCTTATCAAATTTATATTAAAAAAATTAAAATGAGAAATATCCGGTTTATTAAATCGCAAGAATGAAATGGTAGTCAGGATAAATTAAAATATTTATGTTTATTAATTAATTCAAATAATTATGTTTGACGTTTTGTGCAGCTCAAGCAGAGGTGGAGATTTAAATTAAAATAATCAAAACCATCACTCATGAGGATCTCAACCTGGTGTATTGTTACGAAATGGATTTATTAAAAATCTGACTAAGGGCCCCACTCTCCTCTGTGCCAATCACAACGCACCACACAACAAATTCATCATCGACACACATGAACTGAAAGTACTCGAAAAATGTGAGACACGCGGCCAGCCAGTTAGATAACATGCACGCAGGAAGTGAGGTCAGTGAAGGGAAAAAAAAATTCAAACTGCAAAAGGTACACGCGTCAGAGGCAATGGTGAAAAAATAGTTTAGATTACTGCACCAGAGGAAAAAGAAAGCAAGAATCAAGCTGCGCAGAAAAGAAATTACACGCGTCAGAAGCAGAAAAAACGAAAATAGGGAAAATGCACTGTTAACGAATGAACAGTATCAATATCGGACAATAATATAGTTTAATTAATGTGATTTGAATTCTGTGTCGCACGATATACATTGGACGTAGGACTGTAGGAGTCGTTGGATTTGTGTGGTGTGTGCTTTGAGATTTGTATTTTTGTATCTCAAATGCTTTCATTTGCTAGTTGCTACTTTTTTCATTCGTTCATAAATTTACAACAAAATTTAAACATAATTCAAATCTAAACCTGAAAATAACTACATTACTGAAGTTTGAAACTCATATCTTCCTCGTATAGATTTTATGTTATACTATAGCGCCACAACAAATTCAGACCCAATACAATAAGTTGGCATATTAGAAATATGAATGTCATTGAATCTTACCAGTGAATATTTTGCTTATTCTGTGACCTACTCGTTATGTCAAAATGTTAGACCCAACCTACCCGATTCAAGAGAATATGCACAAAATTGAAGGTCCGACATATTTATGATCATTCTAGCTCATAATAACTTCACAATATATTATGTGAAATAATCATAATAACTTCACAATATAATATACATCAATATATTCATTAAGTAACAAATATACAACAACAAAAATTATTAAACAATTCAAAGTCTAAAAGATACATTATCACATGAGTCTAAAATGACCGTAACTCAACAAATTCATGAACTACTAGTGAATATGTACTCACGGTTCAATATCAGACCCGGCCTATGATTAGACCTGAGTCCTAATCCAATTAATTCGCTGTTGTAGTGGACCGAGTAATTAAGCACATAGACGGACTGGTGGGCCAATGAAATATTGGCATTCCTACGTACAAGTTGATGCATATATTCAATAAAAAACATTAATTACTGCAGTTGAAATGCAGGATCTGGACGTAGGCCTGTCAATGATCGGTGGTTTAGTTATTTTTATTTCGTTTTGTGATAATGGAATAATTACGATCAAAAAAATTATTACATTTAAATAACGAAACAGTTAACGCAAACATATTGTTTGATCATGATCGTTTGTTTTCGTAGTTTCGTTTGTGAATATATTGTTAGAATTGTTTTGATTTCAGAAAAAAATATTATGCTGAGAGAAGGTGACAAAAAAGGAGATGAATGATCACTCGAATGATGAGATGAATGATTTGATTTTTATGTATGGTTAGAATCTTTCACCATCGTTTCTTGATTTGTTTTAGTGTGATGAGAGAAGATATGGATGAAGAGCGAAGAAAAATGAGTTTGATCGTTTTGTTTCGTTTCGATTGTTTTGATCTTTTTTTAACGAAACGAAATTTTTTAATCGTCCATTAAATAAAATAATTAACAAAATTACTGTTTTACGTGATCGTTACTCATATATATACCTAGATGAGAGAAATGTTTCAAAGATACGTAAAAGGTACATCCACAATGCCACTTGGTCTATCCTATCTCGTAAGAATCGAGTCTCTTATTATTGTACATACAATGAAATCACCTAAAAAGCATTTCTCTTATTCTCCACTTGGCGTAGCTTTACAATGACGTTTGGATAGGGGAGACGCAAAGCCTTTTAATATTATGTTAGAACGCCTACATAATAAGAAAAACATGCGTACTAAGAAAGTAGATATCTTATTTTCGGCTTGCTAAATTTTATTTAGTGGAGTGGTGAGGTACAGATTTTCATGAGAGAGATTTAGAGTTCAAATCTCACTAGATGTTACTTTTAGAGAGTTTTCAAATTTATTTTGAAAGTTTTAGAAATCAAGATTGTAAATAAAATATTATTAAAAACTATTTATTTATGTAATTTAACCTTCAATCAAATGCAAACTATATTAGTTCAAAGTATGACTACTAGTCTGGATTTCAAGCTTTCAACAATATGAACCTGACATGCTGAACATGAGCCACGTCATCGGAGTTCGGATCACATATACATGTGAGTTATATATATAAGTGTGATATGAAAAATATACACAAAATATGATTTATAATATATGATATGAAAATACATATTATAAAATATATAATATATAGATAGTATGAAAATATACATATAATATTATTTATATTATATGATGTATACTATAATATAAAATATTTTATACGTATATAGTATGAAATATATACATCTTGATATTCATATATTTAATGAGTGACTTTTGATATTCATACAATTAATAAAAATAACATTATTAATAATGCATTAATTATAATAATAATAATAAAGTTACACAATTAATAAGAATAGAACAATATGACAAATCCATGTGCAACACAAAAGAATTTAGCAAATTTCAAACTTCTACACGAAAATTGCAATAAAAGTTACCACATATATATTATCCAATTACCAAATAATAAACGGCCTAAATCAAAATGATAAAATAAATAAACGATCAAGATTGGAGTGTCGGTGTGTCTTTGAAACGACACACCAACACACATCTATCTTTATACTATTTTGAATTCTAGCCCATTGGGTCCTTTATAAAAAATTTCCAAAATAATTCATCCGTGAAAAATCTTAAACATCCCTTCATTTCATATATGGTACTTCACTTATTGGTAAAAGATAAACATCAGGCTGGCCTCCAATATCACTAGAAACTTGATGGCTGCGCCATTCTAAATTCCTCCATCTTTTGAACTGAAACTCCACAAAGGCCCCTTGCTCAACATATCTATAAATAGAACCTTTGCACGTTACACAAATTACTACAACAACAAGACACACACAACACTCTGGTAATTGTTACCTCACAAGTCATAACCATGTCTAAGTCATTGGAGCCGCTTGTTATGGGGAAAGTAATAGGGGAGGTTTTAGATTTCTTTAGCCCTTGTGTGAAGATGATTGTCACTTACAACAATAAGTTAGTCTACAATGGTCATGAATTCTATCCGTCAGCTACCGTCTCGAAGCCCAAGGTCGTAGTCCATGGCGCAGATATGAGATCTTTCTTTACACTTGTATGTGTGTTTCGTTTCAAAAGTCAAATGATATATATGTTATATATTCATCAGTATGATCGATCCTACTATTTTTTTTTTTTAATCTTAACATGAGGTATATATTGAGATGAGAATAAAAGCTCACGAATTGCTTTCAGTACTATATAACATTATACTTAGAACATGTGAATCTCATATAAGAAGAAAGTGTTTTAGTTACTACATATAAGATAAGGCTCTCAATTTGATCAAACTGCATGTTACAATGTTACATGTTATCTTATTACTCTGTGTACTGGTTTGTTTGCTTTTTCTAATTTAGATGTTGTCTTTTTAATATTTTCCCTTTGCTTCATTATAGGTTATGACAGACCCGGATGTACCTGGTCCTAGTGACCCATATCTGAGGGAGCACCTCCACTGGTAAGAACATTAACTTCACAAAACGTGTCTCTTTTCTTTTTCCAGAAAAAAAGTTTCTTCTGAGTATGGTGTTATTTTGGATAAAGTACCTAATTACTAGTGCATATATGTTTGCAACACGCGCATTGATCTCATGCAATACAAATATATCAAATGCACCTAATTTTATAAGCAAGAAGAACTTTTCAATATATGTAAATGAAAATATGCATCTCTGATAGTGATATAAGGCATAAGAGCAATACAATGTGGCTAACTTTGAACCTGATCTTGTCACAGGATTGTGACTGACATTCCAGGCACTACTGACGCCTCCTTTGGTGGGTTCTAGTCTCCACTCTCTCCACTTGCTATTTACAGTTTTACACCGCCTCATCCTTTTCCTGCATTAATTCTTGATAATTAATTTAGTTTTCAGGAATTAACTCTTAGTATAGGCTTCCTCCATGTGAGATATCGCAAGATTGGAAATTTGGTTGGAGGGATTTAAGTTGTTTATCTTGAGTGGCATAGACTCATTTCTATCTAAAAGAAATGTAGCATTCATTTATTTGTTAAATTGTTTTGTAGAAAAGAAAAACAATTAATTTCCTGTTATATATTACTTGTCAGAGCAAAACCTTTTAGTCATTATTCTTTAAATTGTTAACGCAGGGAAGGAGATAGTAAGCTATGAAAGCCCAAAACCAAGCATAGGCATACACAGGTTTGTTTTTGTGCTATTCAAGCAGAAGAGGCGTCAATCGGTGGGGCCACCGTTGTCTCCGTCGCGCTTTAACACCCGCCAGTTTGCTGAAGACAATGACCTTGGATTACCTGTGGCTGCTGTCTATTTTAATGCACAGAGGGAGACGGCTGCACGAAGGCGGTAACTCGAAATTCTGCATCATGAGAGACCATGGCAGTTCATGATGTGGTGCAGATTTTTCCATATTTCTCATGGAAATCTCACTTCCCTTGAGCACATCATATGGAATTTGGTTGTCAAGATGGAAATTGTATCAGTATTGTTTTCATCAATGTTATGTGCCAATAATGCAGCTTAATAAATATATGTTTCGTAGTACATTGCCTCTTTATTATCACTAGCTAATTAAGGCAAATTTTACTGCCTTCATCTAAAAATTAAAATTATGTTTTTGCAAAAAAAAAGTTTGAGAAAAATACTATAAGAAAAATGAAAACATCAAGATGGATAAGAATTTAAATAGATAAATCACAATCAAATTATCAATTATCAATGTTAAATTAAGTATATCTCACATAAAACATTTATTAGCAAAAAAGTTTAATAATGTCCAGTCCTGTCATTAATTATATGTTGATTCAAAAACTGCTCTTAGTTTTAGTGGCAAAAGAGCAACGGACTTCAAGTGAAAGTTTTGGATTTGAAATTTAATGAAAGACAAAGATCGTTGGAAAATTTTATGTTAATTTATACAAAAACCACTCATGTATTTTTTAAGAAAAGAAAATTATATGTTGATCCAATAGATGCTTCATAAAGATAGAGAGTTTTCAGTCCTTTAAGCCCTACCAAGGCATCTATAATTCTATATATTCATGTCTCAACATTGATTGTCGTTGTTCATTTTCACAGTGCGATAAACAATATTTTCACTATTCACGCTATTGTAAAATCATTACTGATAATATATTTTTTCAAAATTTTCCCCATCGTTCACGCTACAGTAATATTTTTTCAATTTTTTTCTTATTGCTTTTTTTAAAGATTTATTATAATTTTATTATTGTAATACAAAATTATAAAATTTAATTTCTTTGCGCAGAGCGCAAGTTTAACGCTAGTTTTTAATCATTGGAACAACTATTAATTATTCTCAACGTGAATCAAATGGCCTGAACTTCGCTATTTAATTTCGTTACCAGTAAATAGTTAAACGTGCTGCTTGACGTCCTTCGGGTTTGAAATGTTTGGATTGCCAACTCCACAAAAAAATAAATTGTCAAGTACTTTTGTTGCAACGTGTCAAAAGAAAAGAAACCAAATTTAGTCATTACTTGTGTACTGAGGTCTGAGGCAGGTGCTATACTGCTATTGAACATGTAAAAGAAAAGGAAAGGAAAAGAAAAGAACTTTGCTACAAACTCCCAGCTTTGCCTACCACAGCACCCCATCTCTTATGACCGTGGGTTCCACCACGATGGTGGGGCCCACATCTGTAGAGAGTGGAGGCACGGTGGAGGGGCAAGTCTGGGGACATGATATATTTTCTCAAAAGAAAATGAGAAAAGAAAAAGAGGAAACAGAGGCAGGTCCCAATTTCACCATAACGGTGGGGGTAGCTTAGACTGGAGGAATCCAGCCGACATGGTCTCTGTAGTCAGTACCAGTCTACCAGATCGATCTGTGGTACCCGTGTGTCCCTTTCGTACTCTTGTCCGTTGATTAATTATCTGATCTGATGAAAAGATAATATATTTTGAAATTCATGTTAATTTCAGAAAGAAAAACTTACCTCAGTTCTGAATTATTTCTGTAACTAGCTACTTACTACCTTCGAGCATTTCTCCACTGTCACGGTATTAGGGCTGCGAACAGATCGAATTCGAACGAATTAGTTTGTATTTGAGTTTGATTTAAAATTAATTTCGAACTAATTTGATTTGAAATAGAACAAGTTTCGAACGAACTGTGTGAAGTTTGATTTGATATTGATTCGAATCGAACTCGAACTAATTACGAACTACGGATTTTTTGCTGCTCAACCAAAAAGTTGTAAAAGAAGATAACGAAGATAAAGAATATTATCTAATTGAAGAGGATGAAGAGTAAAATATTGGCAATGGAGATAGTGTGTGAACTAATTAGAGAGTACCTGAATGACGATGAGAATACTGACATTAAAGATGCATGAATTAACTATCTCTAATGAAAATAAAGATAAGTAGATAATATAGTTGAGAAAGAAAGAGAAAAATATCACAACATTCGAACTATATAGTTTGTGAACAACATTCAAATGAACTGTGTCAAGTTTGAATTTGATTTGATAATAATTCGAATGAACTCGTAGCACATACTACATATATATCAATAGTCTCGATATCATCTGACAGTTCAGATCTCTCAAGATTCGAACTATTTTAGTTCACAAATAGTTTCGAACGAACCGACTCTAGTTTGAGTTTGATTCAAAATCATTTCGAACTAGTTTGATTCGATTTGAAACTTATAATTTCGAACTGAAATCGAATGAACTAATTTCGAATTTTTCTCGAATCGAATTCGAACGAATTACGAATTATGAATTACAAATTTTTCTTGTAGCCCTGCACAGATATAAACAAGATATAACTAAACCGTATCGAGATATTCTGTTCCTTTTTAGTCAAATTTCTCTTGTTAGAAATTTGGGCAGAATAAAATTAACAGAGAAGATATTGTCCCGTGAATGAAACAATAGTTTTTCTAACTGTTTGCAAATATTTCAATCTTTAATTCATTTCATTTTATATAAAGGACATGTCGTAAATCACAACACAACACGTAACCAGCACGTCACTTCATGGTTTTTGCCGGATATGCGTGTAAATTATTCATTTATGTCAAAATTGGCACCTCATGACACCTCAGACAAAATAATGTAGACAGATCATCCTATTCGAATAGCCACTTTAGGAACTTTCTTTCCTTAACTTTTTTTCATCAACAAGTAATTAATTTAAGGCTCCAACTAATCGTCTTTCAATCTCAGTTACCCACTTCCGTCTTTTTAATTAACTTTGTCAAAAATGAAAAATCAAAGAATCAAAAGTGAATAAAAATGAAAAGTCAAATAGTAAAATGCGAAGAAATATGAAAAGTTAGAGCGCACACATTCTTCTGTGTTTTCGCCCTACTCACTATCCTGAATATTTTACACATAATGAATGGAGTGCAGACTAAATAAAACAGATATTCAAACTAAATAAAACAAGTGTTCAGACTAGTTTTTTCAAATCTGTTTTTGCATTGTTTCAAGTTTGTTTTGCAAATAATGCATGAGGTGCAGACTAAATAAAATAAGTGTTCAGACAAATTGAAAGATATGTTCATACTAGTTGTTTTAATTATGTTTTTGCACTATTTCATGTCTGTTTTGCACAGAAAGAATGGAGTGCAGACTAAAGAAAATAGGTGTTTAGACTAAATATATCACGTGTTCATACTAACTGTTTTAAATATGTTTTTGCATTGTTTCAATCATTTTTTAGAAAATTTGAGCAAAAAATGTGCAGAAAACCTTAAAAATGTGATTTGAAGACTTTAGAAGCATTTTTTAAGGTCAAATTGACCATGGACTTCATCGCCTGCAAGATGCAAGAAGGGAGCTTGGTCAGTGCACGCGTTCTCAAGATGATGAGCATGATATCGCAGCTGGAGAGGTTGAACTCTCCTGTGGAAAAGTAATTGGCCACAGACCTTATATTGGATTATCTTTCACCTAGTTTTTCGGGATTCAAGATGAACTACCACATGAATGGCTGGGACAAGAATCTCCAAGAGCTTCATGTCATGCTCAAAACCGCTGAGGCTGATATTAAGAAAAGTTCTTCATCAGTCTTGATGGTGTTTCAAAGACAAGAGAATACCAAGGGAAAGAACAAGGGAAAGTTCAAGGCCAACAAGGCAAAAGATAAAGAGAAGACACGAGTGGTGACTCAGGGTCAACCTCAAACAAAGAAGGCAAAGATTGTCGCTGATGTAGAGTGCTTATATTGTCATGACAAGGATCATTGGAAGATAAGCTATCTCAAGTTCCTCGAGGACAAGAAGATTGGAAATGTTGCATCCACCTCAGATATATTTGTTATTGAGATCAATCTAGCCACTTCTCTTTCCGATTGGGTATTGGATACCGGATCGTGTGCTCACATTTGTTTCAATGTGCAAGCACTAAATGAGAGGATGATGTCGAATAAAGGCGAAGTACAACTATGCGTAGGCAATAGGACAAGTGTTGCAATTATAACCGTAAGATGCGTTGAGTTGTGTTTGCCCAGTGCACTAGTACTCAAATTAGATAATGTTTATTTCGTACATGTCGGCCGCCCTTTCCGCGTTGCCCTACATCACCTCTAGTCTGAGGAAGCGTATCCTTTTGGAAATAGTGGACTGTCACCCTGAATGCACGTGGTTTCTTTGTGTCTCGGGTGTACACAATCATTCAGAGTTTTGTTTATTTTGACTAATGAATTCTGAGTTTCTAAGTCTTGGTCATGTGCAACTCCCTGCCATTATTTACATTAGGCATTATTTTAGTCCTCAATATTCATGATTCTCATGTGATTGAGGAATATACTGAATGACACGAGGTGATTTTCTAAAGCGATTTAATTTAATTTGAAAGCAGCAAATTATTTTTAAACCTTTTATGATGACTATTTTCGAAGGATATTACTAACGAGGATTTGTGTGCTATTGCTCCAATATTTTATTTGTATGATTTAATTTGAAATATGCATGTCTTGTTTTAGTATTAAATAATGCATCATGTATATCGATAAAAAATTGATTTGTTTTCTATTTCTTTGATAATATTTCATTAGTATGTACTAACTAATATATTTCTTAGTAACAAGTGACATGAGAAGGAATTTTGTGATTTTTGTAATATCTTAAATGTTATTTATTGTTGTATTTTAATAATATATATTTATTTGATACTATTAATTTATAAAATTAAATAATTTTTTATTAAATTTAATCTTTTTTACTTATTATCTACCATTATTCAGTTCGTTACCGAATGTTTTACTGATATAAATAAATATGAGTATAATTTTTTTTAATAAATATAAATACAATATGAGTAAAGAAATAATATATATGAATATAAAATACCTTCACGTGAATTCTACCTTATCTATTGACAATCCTAGCTACAAGAGATGGACATGGAATCGAGTCTCGCTACTTGTGCGACCTATGGGATGTGACTCATGTGAGTGAGAAGCGATGTTTTTTAAATGCTGCTGTATGGACAAAAATATCAGTCTATGCGGTCGCATATATATGCGATAGTAGATTTTATCTCAGAATTAAATTCTGAGCGCTCACTTTCGTGCGGTTTTAGATATATGAAGTTCACATATTATATGAGCAATGCATAAACGTTTCCTGTTACACATGCGGTCACAAAAATTCCGCATGAAATTATTTTTTGAAAGAACTCACTAAAGTAGTAAAGTTAGTGTTGCTCCACATGCTTTGTAATGTAGCTTAATTACATCTAGTAACTTGTGCTACGACATGGAGGGATCCTGTCGGCTACGTGACAAGTTGACAGTATAGAGTTTTTTTTTTCTAATTCTAAAAAATTTAATAATTATATTTTATGAGTCTAGTCTGAGAAATCTTCGTATGTTTATTTACATGCCTTTGTAATAAAATGACAAAAACAGTTAAATATGATATAAAATTTCAGATCAATATTCACGTTTGAACGCAACGTCTGAACGCAATGTTCAGACAACCATGTGAACGTGACGCTTGGACACACGTTCAGACGCAACATTCAGCTGTGAATGTTGATTTCAGATTACTTAGTAATATTTTTTCTTTGTCAACTTGAGTGATCTCGATTTCTGAATGCATGCGTTTATATAACACATGTTAATGTATAAACAGAAAAAATAAAATCATAATTGTTATTTTTTCAAACCAAAATCATAAATATAGTTCTTATTTTTTTCATAATAAGACAAAATGGACGGTATATATGTATTATTATAAGTTCATAATTGATCTCTCCGAGGATTAAAAGACCAAATTTTGGGTCGGATTAAACATGGAGTTAATATATCATCTCCACTTCCTTCCTCTCGCGTCCTCCGCTACGCAACAAAACAGTTACGTGATACATTATAAAGACATGTAACATTTAATATAAAGACTTTCATATTAAAATGTAGACTGTCAAATAAAATATTATGTGTACATTCTCTGAGAAATGAAGACTGTTAAAAATATAAAGACTTCGAATTTTAATTATAAAGACTTTCATTATACAATATTCATTGCAGTATATAATTAACAAGGAAATTACAAATAAATACTACATGTCTTGAGAGATGAAAACTTGACACTCAATATTTATTATAATGAATTCAGTCCAATAGTATAAAGACTACTACATTTGAGTATAAAGACTTACATTCAGTATATAAAGACTACTACATTTGTCGTATATGGGGGGCGTGAAGAGGGACTTATAAGGGGAGGCAGTTAGTCGCTTCCTTAAACATAATCGTCCAACATCATTAAAAAATATAAATGGTCGGAAACGCTGTTGTTAAAAATGCACATATATTTTCTTCATTATTTTAATATTTGCATATGTTTTTCTTGTTTAAATGTTTAGGGTTCAATTCGGAGCTAAAAATAGAGGCGTTATTGTTAGTCGCGTTATTAAGAAGAATTGATTATGAAATTTTCAGAGAAGTATTAGCTGAAATTTATATAGGAGTGGTATTGTTAAACACGTCTTTATTTTATACACTGAAAGAATAGAAAAGAAGAAAACAAATAGGAATAAATAATCGAAAAAATTAGTAGCGCTATTGTTAATAACGTGTCTCTGGTCATCGGTAAAAATATTTAGAAATCTTAAATTACTATATCTAAGTCGGTCCATACTTAGATCCTTACAAAAAATTTCGTACAAAATTACTACTTATGTCATATATTGTAGTACAGAAGAACACCAAATCAACGATACCTACTTTTGTCATATATTGTTGTACAGAAGAACTCCAGATCAACGATACCAATTCAACATGCTCCAATTATTGATGTACTTGTTGGGTAAGTCGAGGAGCAATATTACCTTTCATAAATTATTGATGTACTTGTGGGGGAAAATCGATGAGAAATCTTTCAAAATCTGGTTAGATTGTTGTTGTGCTCATAGGCTTCTTTCGAAATAATTTTTGTATCAAATATTTTTTTTTATTTGTTGATTTTTAAAATTCCAAATAATTTTGAAGTTTCAATTTCTTTATCATTATTTTGTTTTTTAGATTTTATAGAATCTTGGATGAAAAATTGAAGAGACAAAATTAGGATCAAGCAAAATGATCAAGAACAAATCAAAGAAATCAAATGCAAGCTCTTAAACTTATTAGGTTTATTTTTATAAACTCAAGAATTTTTAAATTTGAAATTTAAAAGAGCAAAAAAACAAAAGAAAAATCATATGACGTCATGTAACGCCAAGTTAGCGTTATAACGTCATCTTTAAAATATGCAGAAGCCCAGATTTGGTAGAAAATAGTGTCACCTGTTGCGTAACGCCAACTTGACATTATAACGATAGACCAGGAAATCGAAATTTGCCAAGTACCAGAAAAATAGTGACACATGTTAGTAGGGGCGGATTCAGGATTCTCGCCAGGGGGGTTCAAGATTTACGGTATTTTCCAGGGGGGTTCGAAATGATGGTTATTCTTAGAAAAAAATTATTTTACATGGTCATTTATGCAAAAAAATTTCAAATATATGGTCATTTTTGAATTTTTTTTAAAAATATATGGTCATTTTTGAAAAAAAAATTTCCAGGGGGGTTCAGCTGCACCCCCCTGGTGCAAGGTGGCTCCGCCCCTGCATGTTAGGTAACGCCAACTTAGCATTATAACGTTAGATCGAGAAATCAGAATTTGGCTAAGTACCAAAAAATAGAGCCATATGTTACATAACGCCAAGTTGGTGTTATAACGACAGACCAAACTTTCTAAAATTCAAATTGTTTGTCCTCATCTGACGTTGTGTTACAACGGTACCATTTGCACATAACTTGGCGTTATAACGCAAGAAGATATTTTCAAAAAATTCAAATCTAACGTCTGAAAATTTTGTCATGACTTAAAATAGTGTTATAACAGTAAGATTTTCACTTAGCTAACGTTATAACGCCAAATTTTGTCAGACCTAGTTTGGCCAGATCTAGACACTATAACAAGGGGGCGATTGTAATATTTCCCTCTCTGAAAAAAACAACTATTCAAAAGCATTTACAACAGCCTCCATTAAACCTCTTGAGCTCTGAACTTCTTGCTAAAACATTTGCTCAAATCCCAAGTTTAATTATTCTAACTAGATCAAAATCTTTGTGAGAGATTGTTTGTGAGATTGATTCAACCATTTTCTACTATTGTTAGCCATTTGTGATTTGGGTCTAGTCCTTAACATTTGTGTTGTAAATAGTTAGATTTCACCTTGTGATTTGAGTTCAATCTTCTACTAGTGAGTGTAAAGAAGTTGAATTTCACCTTGTAATCAAACACTTTGTGTTATTGGAGCGGACCGATCTTGTTATCGCAAAGTGGAGGGAACGAGGATCCGGAGACGTAGGCTAGGCCGAAGGTTTGGTTCGAACTTCTGTTGGATTAAACTCATCTCTTATTTGATAATTTGCAAAACAATTAAAGTACTAACCTTGCACTTGAGTTTTGGTGAAGATGCAGGTTAAAACATGTACAAACCAATGTCAAACATGCTCAAACATGTCCTGGACAAGTCAAGACATCATCAAGTCATCAAGGAAAGGCTTCAATGCTCAAAACATAGCACATAATTACTATAACGCTTAATGACCCGTTATAACGAGTCCCTAAGGGGTTATAACGTGTGCCCAAGGCGTCATAACGCCTCAGGATGAGAGAGAAGGAGCAGATGCTGAATTTTCCTGAGACAAACGTTACTGTAACGCTCCAGCAAGGCGTCACAACGAGTTTCCATTCGTTATAACGAGTTAGCCAAGCATTATAACGAGTTCCTGAAGATTTGGCCCACAAGTCAGTTGCAGAAGGGCAAAGAAGGAATATGCTCAAGGCGTTATAACGCCTTCCCAACTTGTTATGGAGAGTGCTGTAACGCTATGTGTTATTTTCATAGATCCAAGATCCCAAGAAGTGATCAGCCTATATAAGTGATGTAGAAACGAACCAAAAGACTATCCAAACATTCTTACAAGCTTTCCAACATCAATTGAGCACTAAAGAGAGCCTGATTTAAGTCTCCTTCAGCTATCTAACCTAGAGGGCAATTATGATAGCTACTATTCTCTTATTGTCTATCCGAGAACAAAAACCTTAGCTAATTGTTTAGCCTTTGGTGCACAACATTTGTGTTGTTAAGTGGTGCATCCATGTCCTAGATTATGTTGTCAATCAGACATTTTTATCGTGTATTGAGGTGTTGTCACGTGCATTAGTCTAGGAGAAAAAGATTGACTTACTCGTGTTAGAAGAAGTCAAAGATCGGCTCTGCTCTTTGTAAAAGATACTTGATTATAGTGAAACGGCCTGGAAAGAAGATTTATTCCGGGAGACCCGTGGATGTAGGTCTAATTTCTTTTGATAGGTCGACCCACGTTACATAGCGTGTTCACTTGTTCTCGATTGCTCTCTATTCACTTTCTCTTTTTTAGTACTTTGCTCTTAATTTTGTGATTTGCTCAATTAGTTCTTGAAATTGCTTGCTCTATTACTTTGCTAGGTGATTAAGGTATAAAAGATTTAAATTATATTGAAATCGCTTCCGCACATTAAATCTTAGAGGAAGAGATGTAGACAACAAGTTAGCTCTCATCGGGAAGAAACCAAGTACATGTTTGGTGATAGCGCTTGAAATCATAAAGGAACAAGGGATAACAGATCCGGAGAAGATTCACATGTTGAAGAAAATGGCTCAAACTAAGAACGATTATGCAAAAGAACAAGAAGAAGTTCTAATGCGAGGTGAATTCCCAAGAGTGATCCCCATCACTTGCAAAGAAGAATGGTGATAAGCAAATCGAGAAACCTTTGAACCTTGTTAAAGAAGATGATCAAGCGTAAATGACAACAACTCAACAAAAGGGCAAGACTACAAGCACTCAAGAATTGGAGACCCCTAGCCGAGCTAGTATGGTAGTCTTTGATCTTTCTAAATTTAATGATGACATTAGTGATAATGCGTCTTGTGACTTGGATGAAAGACAAGAATCTTTCAATGTGACCAAACTTAAGAAATTATTTGTTGAGTCCAAAAAGTCTTTAAAAATTAAGGATGCTCTATGATCAATGATTTAAAATCGAAAATTGAATTGCTGCAAAATAGGATTAATGAAATTTAGACCAAAGTCATTTTTGAAAAAGAAAAGGAATTGATGGAAGCATATCCTTAGGCTTCTAAATTTGTTAAGTTTGTTAAGTCCTCAAACAATGAAATCAAAATTGACTATGATAAAATATATGTTGGTTAAAGTCCACATGATAAAACTGGTCTTGGTTTTGTAAAAGAGAAA
>CAXKVX010000383.1:0-134313 GCA_964058865.1 Eleocharis quinqueflora
TAGCAAACAGAAACGTGATAAAGTTTATTACAGTTCATATTATTGTTAATTGGATCATGTGATTGGTAAGGAGCAATCTTCCTGGGCATATGATATATTACTACTTGGATTGTTAGTGAGGTAACAAAGTCAATAAACCTAGAAGAAAGCTTCTATCAATTCCCAAACTGTTAATTAATTTACCCACAGAAACTACTTTTTGATGTAGTATGTCTTTGGTCATATGGGGAGAAGGGGATCAAATATGCCCAGTAAAAAAGGCCTACATGGTGAAAGAGTAAGCTCTCATTTCTCCTAAATAGTTTATTATTCTTATTTAAACCGTAATTTGCACTTTATAATGTACTTGAACAAATTCCTGACATCTTCCTGGTACTTCATGGATTGAAATATCAACTCAGTTAGCAAGAAGTAAACAAAAAATAAATAAGGAAATAACACTATTTAAATTGAAAGAAGGTCCAGAAATAAACAATAATCAGAGAGCATGGAAAGGGGAAATGGAACTGACCCAATGGTTTGGCAAGTATTCCCAAATTTATGAACCTAGTTCCTCTCAGCAAATGTTTGGTAATTGGTACTGGTATATGTACTAGTATGAAGCCCTGAGGATCAGAAAAAAACAATAATTCTAATTGAATACTTACATAACATCAATTGCATATCATTAATAAAAGCAAACTTGGGGACAAGGTGAGGTTGGAGATATTGCCTAAAACTGGTCATATGCCGCACCAAGAAGACTCGAAGCGCTTCCGTAAGATCCTGTTGAACTTCTTGTTAGATAGCTCAAAGCCTAAAGTATGAGTTATATTATATGATCTGTTCTGTAATTCTGTTTGATATGATTATACTATTGTAATGTTCTGTTGTATCATAACATAAAAGTCAAATTAATATTCTTTGAGATGCTTAAAACTGTACTGCTACCAGTGAAATAATGGTTGAAGCAATAGTTCAATAGATTATATATATAGCTCGGCATTTTACAGAATAATTGATAATTATTTATTTGAAATACTCTTGAATATGTAGCTGCATCTCTTACCCTGTACAAATGTGTTGTTTCTTCACTCGTGTACTTTCTATGAAATTGATTTCTCGTGTTGTTTTTCATCGTCTTCAAGCTCCTCATGTATCAGTGTTAGGCTCATTAAAAGAGATCGGCTCCGTCAAAAAAGCATCTCTACCAACGTTGCTATATATTTGATTAATTCAACCAAAAAAAGGTTCTTTTATTGAATTTACATCCCCTGAAATACCTCACTGAAATGGACAGCGGGCCCCCCTGATTTCTCACGGCTGCTACAGCGTTTTATCCTGTCCGCACAGTAATTGCTACAGTATCAATACATAAAAACTGCACATTTCTGTTTTTAAATGGCTGACCATTTCAGAAGATACATCTTTATTAGCCTTGCAAGATACATCTTTATACTGATTTCAGTCTCAGCATGTATACATCTTTACAGATTCTCTTTTATTAGCCTTGCAAGATACATCTTTATACTGATTTCAGTCTCAGCATGTATATACAATTGGTGGCACCCTTGTTGATACACATAATTGCTAGACAATCGCTGCTTTCTAATTTTCAAATAGGAAAAAAAAATGTCCCGCCGTTTGATATTATAGGTCAAAGGTTAAAAGTATGAAAACGAACCATTTTGTTTTATATTATTAATTGCTGCTAATGTATGTTACTAGACACTTTGAATTTGCTCAGATAGATGAACAATAGTGCTAAATTTTGATCGACAGTTATTTTCAATTATATTTCGCATTTGAATGATACTTGAATTTTTTAGTTAGCGAAACATCATAATATCAGTGTTTTCAATACCTCTATGTTTGACAAATTAAGAAATAACAATAGAAGAGCACAATTTAAATAATAAGAGTAAAATATAGTTTAAAAAATAAAAGTAAAATAGTGATAGAAAAATGTTTTTTGAAAAAGTAGAGAACCTCTTTTATGATAACTTGGAAGCTTTTTTGAAAGAAGATGCGGCCGTGACTGGAAAAGCTCATATTGAGTGCGCTAACAATAATCTTCCTTTTGGTTTTTTTTTTTTCATTAATCAAGTTTATCCAGAATGAATTTGAATCTAATAATCACATTCTCCGAACTTTTTAGATGTGTTTAGTATTTTTTTTTTAAATAATACTTTCGAAATAGTGCATATTGAGTGCACTAACAATAATCTTCCTTTTAGTTTTTTTTTCATTAATCAAGTTTAATCCAGAATGAATTTGAATCTAGTAATCATATTCTCCGAACTTTATAGATGTGTTTAGTATTTTTTTTGAAATAATACTTTCGAAATAGTGCATTAACTTTTTTTCAAATAAATCTTAGTATGTCTTAAATAACAAAAAAATATTGGAATTCAAATCCGCTGGCGTGCGGGACCGTATAGCGCACAAATTTTGAGTCGTTGGATTCATTTTGACTGTTTTGATATTCGTGTCACAAAACTTCGCTCTCATGAATCATACCGTGGCCAGTCGATTCGTGTAACACAATGAATCCAGACCGTCGGATGCCTGCTGCACTACAGCGGATAACCTTCCGAAATATTAGTATTTCAATTATAGAATAGCTATTATTATTTGGTAATTATTAATATTTTATTGTATCTATTATTATTTTAAAACACATATTATCATTATTTTATTATTTTATTTATTTGTTTCTTGCCAAACACATTATTCATATGTGTCAAGGTTCGGTTAAATGTTGGAATAAAAGACTAAAATCAATATGCTTTACAAAAAATGTAATTCACATACAAGTAGAGTTCTCAAAATCGTGTTTGTGTATCTGAAAACGTCACGGAACGGCACGGCACGATAAGGACACGACACGGTTAAGACACGGCACGGTACTGTTCACGTGCCGTGTCTTAAGCGTGTCGTGCTTAGGTTTCCTACTGTAGGACACGGCACGGCACGGCACGGAACGTTTACGAGGAGAGACACGTCACGACACGACACGAAAGCACGGCACAGAACGACACGAGAACACGTCTAGACACGGTACATTTAGACACAACACGACGGCACGGCACAACACGACATGACACAGATAGGCACGGATAGACACAGATAGACACGGAAGTTCAAATTATTTTGAAATCTTTTGCATTTATTAATTATTCTATTTTAAACTTTACAAATTTTAAAAAAATATACGTTTAGACACAAGTCACGACATAGTTAAGACACGACACATTTAGAGACGGCACGTTTAGACCTGACACGTTTAGACACGACACATTTAGACACGACACGTTCAGAGACGGCACGTTTAGACACGACACGGTTAGGCACGGAACGATTAAGACACGACACATTTAGACACGACGTGCCTAAACGTGCCGTGTCTTAACCGTTTCGATCCGATCCCTTTCAATTTTTGGCACGGCACGGAACGACACGATAAAAATAATAAAATACTAATCGTGTCGTGTCGTTCTGTGCCGTGTTTGGAACGGAACGGCACAGAACAACACAAATTTAGAACCCTACATACAAGTAGTGTTCTAAATTCGTGCCATTCCGTGCCGTGTCGTTCCAAACACGGCTTGGCACGGCACGGAACGACACGACACGATTAGTATTTTATTATTTTTACCGTGCCGTTCTGTGCCGTGCCAAAAATTGGAAGGGATCGGAACGGAACGGTTAAGACACGGCACGTTTAGGCACGCCGTGTCTAAATGTGTCGTGTCTTAATCGTTCTGTGCCTAACCGTGTCGTGTCTTAACGTGTCGTGTCTAAACGTGCCGTCTCTAACCGTGTCGTGTCTAAATGTGTCGTGTCTAAATGCGTGGTGTCTAAACGTGCCGCCTTTAAACGTGTCGTGTCTAAACGTGTAGTGTCTAAACATGTCGTGTCTTAACTGTGTCTTAACTATGTCGTGACTCGTGTCTAAACGTTTATTTTTTAAAATTTGTAAAGTTTAAAATAGAATAATTAATAAATGCAAAATATTTCAAAATAATTTGAACTTCCGTGTCTATCTGTGTCTATCCGTGCCTACCCGTGTCGATCTGTGTCGTGCCGTGTCTATCTGTGTTGTCTCGTGTCTAAATGTACCGTGTCTAGACGTGTTCTCGTGTCGTTCTGTGTCGTGCCGTACCGTGTCTCTCCTCATAAACGTTCTGTGCCGTGCCGTGTCCTACAGTAAAAAACCAAGGCACGGCACGCTTAAGACACGGCACGTGAACAGTACCGTGCCGTGTCCCGTGCCATGTCTTAACCGTAGTGTGTCTTTATCGTACCGTACCGTTCCGTGACGTTTTCAGACACACAGACACGATTTTGAGAACTCTACATACAAGTGATACTTACACATAGCGTAGGGAATTGCACTGCAGCAGTGTTTTTCTTCAACAGAGGACTCAGCAGCAAAAAGATACTGGAAAAGAGACGAGTATAGCAAATAAATAAATTACAAATAAAATATATGAAAAGGGAGTTGCGTACGATTTATTGGATGACTTTTCGAATTGAACTACACATGAGTCATGACATGAGATGTCCCACATTAGCAAATGATAACTTTTTTAACTTCGATAAATTATAGAAACAACAATTAATGTAGGTTCTGCTATGAACAATCATGTTAGAACTTAGAAGTAGACGAAAAATTCTACTAACAGTAACAGTTAGTGTAGATATAATTGTGGAATGAAATCAGGTGTAGCGCGGATGCTGGGGACTGGGGGTACAACGAATAAGCTTCCTATAATGGTAGATACAGCTACAAACCTACAGTACTTAACCACTTAAATTGAAATATATTATAATAATGAAAAGGGTAAATTAGCGCCACCTCTAGCTCACCTAACACTTTCCCCATGGACATCTAACCTACTCGGCTACCCTGCTGCATCTTAACAAAGCATCAAAATCCCTATCTTCCCTCCTGAGCACTCAACAAACACACCAAATTACCTACCACAAAGCACAAATACATACATCCAGCACCCCCCTTCCTCTCAACCCTCACTGAAAAATGGGGTTCAGCATAGTATCTCTCATGGGCTCCATGTTTCGCCGCTCCTTTGTCAATGCCGGACTTCATCTGGATCCTGTGTCTATCGATTCTGACACCACCATCCACTGTTGGCTCCCTGCTTCGCTGCCTGACTCGAATGGATCAGAAAAAGCCAACCCGAATCCTAAACCAGTGCTCCTATTGATCCCTGGGTTCGGGTTAAATGCCATATGGCACTGGAATGCTCAGGTGGGGCCATTGTCACGCTATTTTGACATCATCGTCCCTGATCTTCTTTTCTTTGGTGGATCTACTACTTCCTCCTCTCATCGGTCCGAGGTATTTCAGGTATGGGTTGTGCACTATTGAGTATTTTGATCTGTTGAATTTGCTTGTTGTTACCACTAGGCCACAATTTCAAAATTGAAGCAATTAAGGGAAAAAAAAAATATACAATATACAAAGAATGCACCCCTCCCTCCCCCTCCTCAAAGTGGTGGATCCTCCCAAACTAAAAAGTTTTTTATTAGGCAAACTTTGTAAGCTCATTAATCTATATTCTAGTTGGTTCAAATCTATTCGTACAAGAGCTTATGAATGAAAATGTCATCCATCTTTCGCAGCAAACTGAATTGGTATCTGAACAAAGATAAATTATAAAAACCAACTGCTCTCATTAAATTTATAATTTATCTGAGACAAGAATAGCATTTTCATGCACAGATGAGGTAAGATTCAGGGGCGGAGCTACATAGGCCCAGGGTGGGTCAACTAACCCACCCTAGAAAAAAAAGTTTCAAAATTGATTGTGTAATTAGAAAAATTCTGAAAAATAGACTAATAATTTGAATTTTTTTAAAAATATTCATGATTTTGAACCACCCTAGAAAAAAAATCGAAATGTTGAACCATCCTAAAATTTTTCCTGAATCCGCCCCTGATTAAGATTGTCTTTTGAGGTTTGACACAGAAAAATGGAAATTAGCTGCAATTACAAAATTTAAGATTTTGATTTTCTCTTCCAGGCTGATGCATTCACTCGATTACTAGATGTGCTCGGTGTGGCTGATCGAGAAACCTACATTGGTGGAACGAGCTATGGTGGTTTCGTTGCATACAACATGGCACGCTCACTTGGTCTGGAGCGGATCAAACGGGTCATTATTGCCAGCTCGGACCTACTGAAGTCAGAGGAAGATGACAAAGAGCTTATGGCACGAGCTGGTGCGGACAATTTAGCTGATCTCATGCTCCCAACAAACACCAAAAATTTAAAACCTCTTCTCGGGCTTACTACCTATCGGCCCCCCAAGTTCATGCCCGAGTTTCTTTTGAGAGATATATTGCGGGTATGTATGAATTGCTCTTAAAAATTATTTGTTTCTTTAGTTTATTATTTACTTTCGAGAAGAAACTAAAATGCATAACCAGATAGCCCTAAACACAACCTTTATTGACTTGGTAGTTCCTTTTTTAAACTTATTTTAACCCCTTCCCATTCAATTTAATGTTATACCTAGTTTTCCATTATATTTATTTTGGATTGCTCTAGTTTTTTTTTGTTTTCCAGGGATTTATTATTTGCCATTTAGTTTGAAACCAACAAAAAGAAATCATGACAAGAGAGAGAGAGAACTGACGAAACGATATAACATTATAACTATCGAACTAATGAATGGACAAGATAGAAAGATAGTTCTCAAAATTATTTCAATAGACTATCTAATGGTAGTTTAAACATCATGGATTAGCAATTCACCTTTATATTATATTTCATTTCTTTGTCAGAATCATTATACTGACAACACTGAAAGGAAGATGGAACTACTCAAAGGAATAGTTGTAGGGACCAAGGACTTTGAACTTACTCCTCTCCAACAGGTAATTAACAATTGAATAAAAGACTTCCTGCTTATAATTCCTTTTCTCATGAGCACAGAAATGAATTTTGATGAGTTGTCATTAGGTAACAGAAACGTGATAAAGTTAATTACAATTGGATCCTGTAATCTGCCAACAGGCAATCTTCCCGGGTATATGGTATACTACTAGGATTCTTAGTGAGGTAATGAGGTCTATAAACCTAGAAGCAAGCTTCTATCAATTCCCAGACTGTTAATTAATTTACCTATGGAAACTGCTTTTTTTATGCAGGATGTCTTGGTCATATGGGGAGAAGGGGATCAAATATTCCCAGTAAAGAAGGCCTACATGGTGAAAGAGTAAGCTCTCATTTGCTCTAAATAGTGTCTTTTGTTTATCCATAGTCATAATGTGCACTTTGTGGATTGAAGTATCAACTCAGTGGGCAAGAAGCAAAAAATAAAGAAATTTACCACTAATTCGAATTGAAATAAACAATAATCAGAGAGCATGGAAATGGAACTGACCCAATGGTATGACAAGTATTCCTAAATTTATGACCTAGTTCATCTCAGCTTCAGTTTGGTACTGGTATATGTACTGGTATGAAGCTCTGATGATCAGAAAAATCAATAATTCTAATTAAATACTTACATAACGTCAATTAAATCATTACTAAAGGAAACTTGGGGACAAGGTGAGGCTGGAGATTTTGCCTAAAACAGGTCATATGCCACACCAAGAAGACTCAAAGCGCTTCAATAAGATCCTGATGAACTTCTTGTCAGATAGCTCAAAGCCTAAAGTATGAGTTATATTATATGAGTTGTTCTGTTTGAAAATATGATTCTACTATTGTATGTTCTGTTGTATCATAACATTAAGAGTCAAATTTATTAAAACAAATGCTTAATACTGTACTGGTAGTTCTCTTTTATTTTTATTTTTTCAATATAGGCATGAAAATATGATGCAGAACTAAATGAGGATTATAATACCCTCTAGGTTAATATAGCTTGTTGAATTTTAGTTAGAGGATGTGTGAGACAGAGAAACAGAAACTCGGAACTGAGCCTGAATAAAATAAATGTCGCGTGCGTCAAGATCAAGATAGAAATCATCAAAATTCTAGCTTGAGAATTTTGATAGTATGGCGAGATATCAAAATCAGCATGATTGTAACATCTGCCTGTAACGAATTAATTTCTCAGCTACTAGTTTGAAATCATAAATAAATGTATAATCGATCCCAAAATTTGTTGGGGAGAGCGGAGCAGAGAGGCAACTACAAGTAATTTCGTCGAATTGGGCATCCACCGTGGATCCGAATCTGTTAATATTTTTTGGGGAAAAAAAGGAAAATCCTGATCGTCGGATTAGAAATTAATCCAATTGCCTCAGATAAACTGCAAGAGAGCCTTTTATGTTAATCTGATTTGTTCATTATAATTCAAATAAAAAAAGAGATCTCAGTCAATGAACAAATATGAATTACAGTTAAGAAACAAACAACCATAATAACAAGTACAAAAAATAATAAAAACAAGACACAAAACTTTTACATAGAAAACCCAAAAGAAAAAAAAGTCACAAGAGCAACCGATGCAAATGCATTAATCGGAGAAAGGATATAATGTCTTTATTTTTGTGTGTCTTCATGATATCTTTTAAATTCACACCATTAATCTTGCACATTTTTATGTATCTAAATCTATATCTTTCAAAGGTTTCTTGCACATTCAAAGGTTTATTGGATGCGGAGAGAGCGACTCAAGAAAAAAAGAAACAGGCGCTCGGGCGATTCAGAAGGAGAACCTCAAAAAGAAACCCTAACTCTAGGTGGGGAGGTCGGCGACGACGCCGATCTCCCCCGCCCCCTCCCCCTCCCTCCCCCTTGTCTTCTCTCTCTAAATTCATCGGACAGTACAGTCGCCCAGCCGTCAGGTTGACGAACAGTCATGACGCTCGCGTTCCTCGCCGGCTGGCTGAGTCGGTGCCACCACGTCGACTAGCTGGCTGAGTAGCGCCACCAGGTCAACTGCATGTGCCGCAGTTCCTCGTCGGCTGGATGCACGCAGGTCCCTGGGTGGATGCGTCGTGTGGCTGGTCAGAAGCTTCGTGTGGCTGGCCAGAAGCTTCGCGTGGATGAATGCGTCGCCAGGTCGCCGTGGCCAAGTCCTCATTGACTGGCTAGTCGCGTTGCATCGAGTTTTGTCGTTTGTCTGGCTGCGCCGCGGGGTGCGCCCCTTAGTGCGTCGATGGGTACACCACTGGGTGTGTCGCTGGGAATAACGCGTGGGGTGTCGCTTCTGGTCGCGTAGCATCGTTGCTGGTAGCGTCGCGTCACTGCTAGTTGCGTCGCCAGAACATTGCCAGGACAATGGTAGGTCGTGCGGCCGCTGTCAGTCAAGGAGTACTGGCAAAGAAAGGGGTTCGACGGCAGACCTATCAACGAAAAAAATGTCAAGACTGGCAAGAGACTCCGTCTAGCAGGAGTGCCATGTGTGACCGATGCAACGACCGAAAAGTTAGACTGTTGTGATTGATGCAGCAGTCGGAGGATATGAAATTTAAACCCTCATTGGATAATACAACTCCACAAAAGGACAATTGTGGGTGGCAAATCTACTAGCAACGACGCTCGTAGATAATGTCAGGTCTAGAATTGAGAACCAGGCAATGGATATGGAAATTTCAGCTTACCAGAAAGTTGAATGGCTCCCATGGACATGGCTCGTTCAAGGGTGGCTTAGAAAGACAATGGAAGCGGCTTCAAGAAAAGATGTTGCAGCAACTCAAGAGGATGGGACGATGGTTTCAACCTTCAGCAACAGTAGATGACGATGGTAGCCTAGATAAATATCACGACGCAACAGTTGCGATCGTTTATATCTTTAATTTTAGGATATTATACTTCTCGGTGGTTGTAATTGTTTTTCTCTTTTCTTATTTTTCTTTTTCTCTCTTGTAAAATTTTTTTATTGCTTAATAAAAAATTATGTAAGGCAAAGCCTTACTCCTCAAAAAAAAAAAAATCTATATCATTCATTAGATTTTAACGAATGATGTAAATTTGAAGACATCATAAAGACACATAAAAATAAAGTTATGATATTCCTTCTTTAATCGGAAGTTGTTAAGATCATCAAGCTATCGGGCTTTCTTCTCTATCACATAGACACTATTTTTACTATTTTGCAAGTTTGACTAGACAAAAAATTACAAGATAACAAAACTTTGTAGATAGGTCGAGAAAAGAAAAGAAAATAATTGCTCTATATGAAAAATATACACAATGTCAACTCTGTTATTTACTTCTCTCTTATCCGGTGCCACCGAGAACGAAGTCATCTGCACTCTTTTTTAAGAGTAATGAAAGCACTTGTAAAACATAAGCTATCCGATTAGATTTGAACGGATCTATTACAAAAATCTCTATTACATAGACTATATTACAAAAGACTTTCTGAATTATATAGTTGACTATCAACTGTTCAAATTTAATCCAACAGTCCAAATTTTGTGTGCGCAAAGAACACCCATGAAAACGGATGCAGAGAATTCTCTCTTGCCCCCCCCCCCCCCCCCCCCCATCGCTTCAATTTCGCATACAAATTATATTGTCGGATCATTTTGTTACAACGAGCCCAATTTGGCTTCACCAAAATAATGACAATAAAATTTTAGTACCCATCTAGTATCGAACTATTGCAGATACTAGTGCTAACAGTTAGGGGTGTTAAAAAGTCTGTGGCTTGTGACTCGCTCGATATCGACTCGAAAAAAGCTCATATAAATTTGTTTGTATTTGACTTTTGATTTGATAGGTTTGTTCGTATTTAGTTAGTATAGCCGTAGTTTATGTTGCACGAGTGCAAGTGCGGATATCGTATCATATATGATACAGGTGCAGCAATATGGTGATTTAAAAAATCAAAGATACGAATACTGCTATATATATCAAAATTTAATTAAAATTAATTCAATATGTTAGAAAAATATTTTTTTAATATAGCACAATAACATATAAACAATGATATTAGTGAATTGTTAACAATTTAATAATTAGTAAACTAATATCAACTAAAAGAAGGTTCGATATTAAAAAATAACGCATATAGACACAAGAACTTAGATAGTGCAGTGGATAGGAGCAAGGAGCATTTGGGGAGGGTCTCTAATTCGATTCTCTGGTGGAGCAACAATATTTGCGTTTACCAAAATAAAGTATTCATGAGATCTTTTGTGACCTGAACTGAACTTGAGAGTGGAGACGCACCCGCGGGTCTTTAATCGAATTTTGACCATATCCAAGGCCGAATTTACTGGTTTGATCAATTAAAATAATCAGGTACGCATCCGTACCTATCCAAGGCGAATATGTATTCAAGAGGTATGTGATACACGTACGGTAGAGTATATGCAGTTTTCGAGTAACACAGCTCGTAGTACTCCTCAAATTTGAATCATCTCAATTCATAATAGCTCGATTTATGATATAATATGATATAATGTGAATTAATAATGTAATATATTCATTCATTTGCTAATGACTATTGATTTGTTATATAAATTTTTATTTTAAACTCTTAATTTTTAATTTAAGTAATGAAATATTTCTAATTTGTTAAAATTTTAAGTTATTAAAATGATAAAATATATTATTAAATAATAAGCTAACAACAACTCGCTCGGGATCTATCTAAAAAAATTTCAGACTCGCTACTCGTTCGAAATCAACTTAAAGATAATTATTTTGTAGCTCGTTTAGGCTCATTTCCACTTGTGAGCCAGCTCGATTCGACTCGTATTTTCATGAGCCGAACTCGACTCGTATTTTTATGAGCTGATCTGCTCAAATTCGACTAGTTTGCGGTCCTACTAACAGTACACCTTTTACTGGTGATAGTTGATAATGGTAAGCCATAAGCATGTGCTGAGGCTTGTAGGCTCATCCTCTCATGTCAAAGTCATTAATTAGAAAATGCACGAAGATGCAAGTCAGGAGGCTGCACCGACACAAATTTATTGATTTCAACTGTGAAAAAATGAAAGCAAGCAAAACAGATGCAGGACAGTTTTTTTAAGAGCAAGTACTGCAGTTCCCCCACAAGCTATTATTTCGATCTGTTCTTATGTTTTTTTAAAAAAAAAATTATGTGTGAACTGCAATGAGTTATCATTCAAAATTATAATTCTTCAATTTTAATCATTTTATATACAAATTTGTATTCAAACTTATATAAAACGGTTTAATTTTAATGTATGACAATTATATATTTTCAATCAGATTGATAACATAAAATTTGTTTTAGTGTGTAAGTTCGTCTTTAGATATTTAATGTGTGACAATTATATATTCATTCGCAAGTCGGATAAAAATGTTCTTATTTTTTTTATTAAGAATTATAAAATTATTAATTTAATAACACTTTACTATTACAATTAGAAGCAAAGACTAGAGATTTATAGAACACAATATGGAAGTCAAACTGATACATATAACGAAAAGTTCTTAAACAACAAGAAAAACGAATACTATTTAAAAAAAAAAAACCGTGAGTCAACTAAATCCACATTGCTAGCAAGATGGATTAACATGGCTGCTTTAATTAAGTATCATGATGGTACAGAGATGGCTCGTGATTTAGATAAATTAAGGGTAATTTATAATATGATATCTAATCTAATCTAATATACTTATGGCGCAACATTTGCGCCATTGTTCATTTCCACAGTGCGAATGAACAGTGATATCTAATCTAATCTAATATCACTGTAATTTTTTTTATTATTTAAACGGTTTATTATAATTTTATTATTATAAATTTTTTGCCTTTGCTTTTTTATTTTTTTATTATCTGTTGATTTCTTTTAGTTTTGATTTTTTTTTAATATTTTACAGAAAATAACGTAACGTTTTGATTTGCATTTTCTTTTAAAATGCATGTAGGATATCAAATGGACATTTAGATTTTTTTTCTTTCAAAAAAGATATTTAGATTTTTATTAAGGTGTCAGATTGGGAGTAAATTATTTGAAAAATTCTAGATCATCATATTGGAATGTTTTATCCTTATCTGAAAAAAATATCGAATTTTTTTTATGTAATATAGGAGAAACTTGCACAAAATGATCCTTAAAATTTTATTCATTTTGATTTTTTGATTTTTACAAGTTTAAAATATCATGATGGCCCTTAAAGTCTTTTGTTTACGATAATTATTATGCCATTGTCTCCGATACAAAATACATTAGTATTATCCATTATGTAATAAAATGGTAAAAATGCTTGTTATCTTATTGGATGTTGAAGGTAGGATCAATTTAAAAAATTATTGAAAACAAAGGACTATTATAGTTTTGAAACTTTCAAGAGATAAAAATAGTATTATGCAGTACTTGAAGGACCATTTTGTAATTCATTTTTTTATGAATCCATTAGTCGTTCAAATAATACAATGGAATAAAGTCCTGCGCCACATTCTAACAAATTACAACTGGCTCAATATTATAACACTTGTTTATTAATTCTTTTTCATTCTTCAATCTTTTTTTATTTTATTTGACCAAATTCTAAAGCTTGAACCGATCAGCGGTCAGCCAAGGATCTTCTTCATTTCAGATTTAAAAATAATAAAAAGTTCTTTCTAGAAGAATAAATTGAGGACTAAGAATACTGTCCGGTACCTCACCCGTTAACCTTTTGGATTAGACCCGATAAAGTCAAACCAGGATACCAAAATTGTAAAATTAGTGAGGTCAATTCGTCTGAACTAAGAAGTTTTCAATGTTTAGTTATAATCGTTGAAACTATATTGAAAACTTGAATAAACTATGTGCCCTTTTGATTACAATCAATAATTAATAACCGCTAACAGTAACAGTATGAATATCAGTTATCAGGCCTTACCCAAATAAACCAACCCGTAACCCATTAAACGACCAAAAGGACCTTGACCTGGGTCCCACTTTCCAGCAACAGCCATCTGTTCCCAAATTAGCACATTACATATTTACATATTTACATCCCCTGCATAACTGTTGCTTAAAGCCAAAGCTTGATAATCAATCTCTCTCAGTTCCTCCTCCAACCCAACCATAAGAAAATAAATTTCGAATCCATTCTATAAGACTATAACTCGCTATCACAGAAACAATCAATTCAAAGAGAGAAATCTACACCATGGGGAATGGCCTCAGCTTAATCCCGGTGGTCGACTTCTTCACGGAGAGGAGCATTCGCTCAGCCGGGCTCCAACCGTATACTATCTCCGTCGACCATGAAACGACCGTTGCATGTTGGCTCTCTCAACCGCCTAAGCAACCTCCTTCTCTTCCGCCACTCGTGTTGATTCACGGTTTCGGGCCCCGCTCCACCTGGCAGTGGCGCTGTCAGGTGGGCCCTCTCTCCCGCCACTTCAGTCTAATCATGCCAGACTTGATTTTCTTCGGCGGTTCCACCTCGACCTCCCCGCTTCGTTCCGAAGCCTTCCAGGTACATAAAATTTGAATAATATAACTTAATTGATTAATACAGTTTTTGCTTTTGGTATTGGTCTGATTTGAAATTGGAATTTCGTGCGAATCTTTTACATGATACATGCTTAACACGTTCAATTAGTGTTCTACCCTGATTTTTCTTTCAAAATATATTGTACAATTCGTAATATAATTTAGAAAAATATTCTTATAATTTGGAAGAATTTAAAAAATGTGTCCTATGCTAAAATTTATTTTTCAAATATACACTTCTAAAACTATATTTTTTAGTATAAAAATTGAAAAAATATATATCAGATTAAATATTTATAATAAAATGTCTCATACTAAAATAGTACCTCATTCTACTAGAAATTCTGAATGACTTAGTGTCTCTGAAAACATAATAATAATGATAATTAAGAATATAGGCCAAATTGTTATTAAACTGAATTTTAAGGACCTAGTTCAAAAAATAAAGAACTAATTCAGTTGATTACTATTATTAATGATGAATAACTTATTCAGTGACCAAAAGAAACAGAAAGTTGCTACATTCTAGTCAAATAAATACATTAATTAGAGTTTACAGAAAACAAAGATTTAAAATGTGTCCATTAATTCTCCATGTATAGGCCAACGCGATAGCCAATCTTCTAAAGCATCTTGGCCTGGACGACGGGCCAGTGTCGGTGGTCGGCACAAGCTACGGCGGGTTTGTGGCGTATCATCTGGCGAGATCGCTAGGGCCGAGCCGTGTGGACAAAGTCGTGATAGCAAGCTCTGACTTGCTAAAGGGGGAGGCAGACGACGAGGCGTTAAAACGCCGCGGCAATGTCGGGAGTGTTGCCGAGTTATTGCTGCCAAAAGATGTGGAGAAAGTCAGGACTGCTCTCAACCTTTGCATGTACCAGCCTCCCCGTTTTGTACCGGACTTTGTTTTACACGACATGCTCCAGGCAAGTTTTTATTCTGTTTGTTTTGATTGGGTTTACTTTTGGGTTCATCATCTCTGTTTGCTTGGACCCGTACGTACAAATTTTGAAATTTTGACAACCATTCCATTACTATTTTACTTTATGAAGTAATTCACTAGATGTGAATTCATTCAAAGAAAGATACGGAGATTGAGATTCTAGTAGGAAAATGATTGTTGTTTAGGGGCGACCTTGCGAATTCACGTTCCGTAGAGTATTTCTAATACGTAATAATTATTTAATAATTTAAATTAAATCGAAATTTATACATACAAATTTTGTGTAATATAAATTATTTAATAATTATTTCGTATTACAAATTACTTCATCGAATATGAATTCCGACCTTGCATAATTGCACTCACTTTCGTCCCTTGATTATAATTATAAGGCAACGCTTGATTTCTTTTTGATAAAAAAAAGGAGATCAGGTCTTCAAATCAAATTTTATAGGCGACAACGTTTGATTTCAGAATTAGTATTATCTACAATAAGTTATCTTTTTATATTTCAACTTACCCCATGATTTATCTTCTCGTCAATAATAATAATAGAGCATGACTAAAATAATATGCATAGTACATCACATAACGTATTATGGGGTCATTTGTATTTAATTTGGTCATTAAATTGATATTTAAGTTGCTCAATAAATTCTTCATATCAAAATCTTGTAGGAAATAAAATTTCGTGATTTTTAGAGCTTTCTTACTATTTTTTAAAAACAGCCCAGAAATGACACTTTTGTAGTATTAAATCTGGACTGTTTTTAAAAAATATTTAAAAAATAGCAAGAAAGCTCTAAAAATCACGAAATTTGTTTTCCTATAATATTTTCATATGAAGAATTTATTGAGCAACTTAAATCTCAATTTATTGACCTATATCTATATGCATAGTACGTTATGTGATGTACTATGCATATTATTTTAGTCATGCTCATAATAATAATAATAATAATAATAATATTATTATTATTATTATTATTATTATTATTAATATGATTATTATTCATGATCATTATTACATTATTGTTATGAATTCTTATAATTAGCGTTACTTTTATGTTTCTTTAATCTATATTATTAATCATAATTTTATTTTTACTATTAACAAATTCTTAATTATCATTGTAATTATTAATTAATATTATCATTATTTATCATCACCACCATGGCATCATCATCATAATGAACTTTTAATATGACGTTCAGAATGATATTATCTGCCTATTTTTCTTTCTTTCTCAATCGAAAATTTGTATTTACCCTGGTAACATTTTCAAAGTAATTACTATTACATGTAGAAAGCTTTACCTTTCTTTACAGCTTTTGTCGCTTGTTGCGTTGTGCATGTGACATTGTGTACCATGTTAATCATTTTTGCCATGTGATGCAAAATTTTGCCTATTAAGGAGATTTTTTTTTTTAAACCTTAAACAGAGTACTTAGGCCACCCAAAATCGGATCCGTATCTGCTGCTCTTATTGAGCAAGAGCAGAACTGATTTTTTCAATCTTGATCGTTCAATTTTAATCGAATCGCTCACAAATAAAAATCAGAAGGACTATATATTTTATAAGTTTTAGATCTGTAATTTGAACGATTCAGATCAGAAAATCAAGATCCTCCTCAATAAAAGCAGCAGATACGATTCCCCCAAAATCAGCCAACGCCCAACGACATGTCATTTTTCTTCTTGTTTAGATCCGGATAGGCATCTCCATGTGACCATGTCACGACACGAATGCATGCTAAGTTGTTTGGCAGTAATACACAAGTTTATTCTTATCAATTTTTTCTTAAAAAAAAGGAAAGTTTAAAGTGCACGCTCTATTTGTGAGGGAAATTATATGAACGTCGTGTCAATTTTAGATTTCATTCATTTATTAGTTACGTTAATCAGATACTTCAAATATCTTATCGTATTCGTATCGGATACTTGTCGAACTCGTATCCGATACGATTCGTGTGCGATACTTCACGCGGTAATCAGAGTGTATTTGTAGTTGTTACTTCCTCACATTATTAAGATTGAAGTCATTTCTCATCAAAAGACATATATCAATACCTCTTATTCTTTCTTGTGTATAATAATAGTTTTTAGGGAGCTGATATATCGATATATTCATTGATACCTCCATCGATCCCAACATGACAGGTCTAGTTGAGTCCAGTTTGCATGTTGTTTTTGTTATGATGCATGTTTTTTGTATTATGCTTGTTGTGTTTGTTATTATGCATATAATTGATCGGACGCTCCACTGAAAACGAATGTCGCTACGCTCATCGATGCGAACTGGACGAATCCAGTTGCATTTATTTTGAAAAATTATTCTCGTTATTATGCATGTTGTTTTTGTTATTGTGCATGTTGTTTTTTGTTATTATGCAAGTAATTAACATGCAAAATAATACAAATAACATGCATAATAACGAAAACATCATTCATAATAACGAAAACATAATAAATCATACGTAGAACAAAAAACATAATGAACTTAGCATATAAATCATAAGTATTTAACTGTTATGCATATTATTAGATGTTTAATAACAAAAACAACATGCATAATAATGAAAACAATATGCATCATAAGCAGGGGCGGAGATAGGGTGTTTTTCAAGTTCGTAGACCCACCTGACCATCTCGCAATTCGCTTTTCTCCCTCGCGATTCACCTTTGCGACAACGACTCCCCACTGGCGTAGATGCATAATCACTAGAAAAAAATGATTGAAAACTGCACACTAAATTCGCACTATTTTTCAAGTTGATTTTTAGTTAAAAAAAACAACAATAAAATTCTGGCTATACCATTGGTTCGACTCGTCGAAGCATTCCTATTCTGACACGTTGACACGCCCCTACTCCGATACGTCGACGCGCCTATGCTCCGACAGGACCTCACTGAATAAAAATTCTGACTACGCCCCTGATCATAAGTAAAACAAATTTTCGTCGGAACTCAACTGGACGTGTCCAGTGGATATATATTCACTTACATATTATTTTTATTATATATATTCACTTATATATTATTTTTTCAATGTATTAAATTATTACTTTTAATTAAAATTTATTATATACTTAGCCGCATCCGTATCTAAGATTTTTTAAAATTTTCGCATCGCCGCATATGTATCGCATCAGATACGATGTCCGTACTCGCAGTTTTGCAACATAGTTTATCAGAGATCTTTTCTCTTATGATTGATTTTCAGCCGAAAAATAATAGAATATAAAAATTATTTTGGACGAGTGGTATTAAGATTTAAGAAAGGGACAAAAACATGGTTTCGTTCAAAATAAGAATATAGCGCACTAGCGCAGTATCATGCAGACATCAGAATATTTTTTTAGTAGTTGACACTAATTTTTCAAAATTTATCTAGTACTGCTAGTCTTTTTTTATATATCATACATATTTACTTTTTTCGAGAAAAAAAATTGATTCTTTACTAAGACAAAATTTCCATATAATTAAAAAATATATTTTTTTTCAAATTGATTTGCAATGTAGTCCAATAAAATTAAGTCATTAACAACAACAAAACTTTAGTTTCGAATAAGTTAAGGCATGTTGGAGATGAAATCCATTAAATTGAATTTCATTTCATAAAAATAATTGCACTTTTTTTTGTTCGTCAAGTCTATCACAACTCTCCTCGTTTATTTTTTACTTGAAACATGCTATTTAAGAAAAATACATAGAAGGTTGCAATGTACTCCCAAGTTTTAGATTAGCAGATCTTAGATAGGTGGATCTGAATTAAGTGGTTACCAAAATCCTTTGAAATATTCGATGGATATTTACACTGGATTACTCGAGAAGAAAAAAATGAGAAAGGATTAAAAAAAAGAGTAAAGCTATTGTGTTCTTAGAGTATTAAGGTCTTTTGTGCTTAACTTAAAAACATTTCTAAACACTTTTAAATTGTAATTTACATATGTCATAAGATAAAAAAATCTATTTATACAATTTTTAAGTACTCAATTTGAATTTTTCAAAAATTACTTAATTTTTAAATATTAAATATTTTATTATTATTTTAAAGTCATTTTTCAAATTTAAAACATGTATTTAGAAAATTCTAAAAATAAAAAGAACTTATTTCATACAAGATTTTGATATAAAAATTTATTAAAAATGGTACATTAAAATTTAAAAATATTAGAGATATTTTTTTGAATTAAAAACACGAAAGTCACATGAGCATCGTAGTTGTACTCTTAAAAAAGAGAGAGAGAATCAGAAAAGTCGTCTCGCCCTCTGTCTATTTTTATAACAATTAACATGATATGATACAGGATGGTTTTTCTACCGTTTTCATTGTGTACTTGTGAAAGGTCCAACTCTTTTTAAAAAAAGGAGGGATCGTATGACCACAACTCTAAATAACCACAAAATTATCACAATTATTTTTTTTTCATTTTCAAAGTCCAAATTGTTGATTCAAACTATTAAACATGATCTCCACAATAAAATACGCTTTCAGATCAAATTTTACATTTTTGAAGACTGTTGAAATAAATAATTGCTTTAAGTTTTCCACTCGAGTAGAGTTGTGAAAAAATCCGCGCAGGTTGATCCGTCCGTGGTCCTACCCGTGACCAATCCGACCTGGGGTTCCAACCCGTGGAAAAAAATCCGCGGATCTGAGGCGGGGCGGAAAACCTCATTTTCTCGGAAACTCGTCCCAACCCATGACTCGTCAAACTCGTGACCTGACCCGATCCGTCACGTGGCAAATCCGTCGAGAACCTGCCCGACTCGTGCCAACCCACTCAAACCCGTGCGAACCTATGCCAAACCCGCCCGAACCCATGCGAACTCATGCCAAATCCGCTCCAAAACCGCCCGAATTCGTGCCAAACCCGACTGTTTATACATTTTTCGGATTTTTTTTTATTTTTCAGAATTTTTTGGAAGTTATACCAATTTTTTCAATTAAAAAAAAACTCGCACCGCCCCGCCCTGATCCGTCCAAACTCGTACCCATTCAACCCGTGCGGGTTTACGACGGGTCGGATTGTCCCATAATCCATCAAATCCGTGCTAACCCAACTCGTGAACCTGTGAACTCGTGGATCCGTCTGAATTGAATCCACGACTATTCGCTCCGACCCGTAGTCAAAACTCTACACTCGAGTATAGAGCATGTTATATTTTATTAGTATCATATTGTCATAATGTCATGTCACGACAAAATCATGTGTTTTATACTTTTATAAATGAATCCTTTTATGTTAGCTAGTACAACTTATGTCTTAGGACGAGTGGTGTGGTACTGCGGCGATTTGCATCCGATAGAATATTCCGATATTCAGAATATTAGCTCTCCTGCATGCATGGCTGCATCTCATCTTCATCAACGAAAAGATACGGTAATTTTGCTACGGTACCAAACGAATTACAGCGTACAAAACTTGTCCGTTGACCCTTCTGGATCCCCAGAATGCTCTTATCGGATACGCATTCGATGAACTCCTATAACATCACCATCACCGTCACCATCATCATTATTACTAAACAATTTAGGTGTAATTAAATTACAATAGTTAATGATGTTGGGTGAACCCCTACAATTTATTTTGTGAAGAATGAATTATGTACACAAATTACAATTTGAAAGGTGCGAATGATGTAAAAAAATAAATTATATGAATTCTGTAAACGAAGTATCAAATATGTTTTGTCAATTGTGACTATAAATAAAAATTGAATTAAATAAGTGTGATGTAGTAAAAATATAGATATTTTTTTCCCTTTCTAATGCCTCCAGTACCGAGTATTGAGAGCCCATCTGCCCATGTGAAGACTTTTTCCTTTTTTTCTATTTTCTTTTATTCAGTGGCAATTGCCTTTATATTTTAAAAACTAGGAGACAACGAGAATTATCATTAATCTAATAATTAAGAGTAATGCTTTTTGCACAAAAGACGAGGATAAATTCGATGAAAACAAAATAATATAATAAATTTTAGATTAAATTTAAATGAAAACCAATCTCTGTCTCAAAAAAATAAAAACAAAAATAATGGGCGGCAAAAGTATTTACTCCATTTTCAACTTTTGTAGAGATCTTGACTGTTGATTTACCATCTTAATTAATTGGTACTCTCTCTAAGTTTGTCTACAATATCTGACTAAACTATGTTGATTTTTCTTTTCTTTTATTTACCTTCAGTTTGCTTGTTTAATATGAAATCAAATTTTTGGATTGCTTTTGCAGAGCTTATACAAAGACAAGATAGAGGAGAAGTTGGAGCTAATTAAAGGATCAACTATTGGCAAGGAAGGCTTTGACCTCACACCCATCTCACAGGTAATTTTTTAGAAAAAAGATATGCATCAGGTCCTAAAATAGTAAAATTTGATTATATTTTTTAAGGTCACAAGTAGTCATAGGCCATAAGGACTGGATCGAGTTTTAGAAGGGTCGAATCTAGAAAATCTAGAAGAGAATCGAGTAAGGATTGGATCTAAAAAGAATTTTAAAGGGACCGAATAATAGGAGTTTTCTTCTAAGGAAAGAGGTTCTGACTCTTCTAAAATTCGGTCACTTGATCCTCAACACTTAAAGGATCGGGTAAGGGTCCCATATTTTTTATTTTTTTTTACTTTTTAATTTTAAAAAAAGACAATAATATTAATATGTAATTATATTGTTAGTAAATATTAATGATAATGAATAATAATAATAATAATAATAATAATAATAATAATATGTGTATCATTAATTAATAATATATTATTGATTAATTAAATATTTATTATTGAATAAAATGTTTATTATAATTATTAAGAGGTGAAAGGGTCGGGTCAGAATTTGAAGGGCTCGAGTAAATAAGAGTGTTTTTAGAAAATAAATCCGATCCTTGTAAGATCCGATCCTTATTAATTTTTTTTATTAAAGATCGAGTTTGGCCAGGGTCGATCGGGCCCTGGGTTAGAGGCCAATGGCCTATGCCTAGTCACAAGTAGTGAACTCTTGTTCTATCATACGTCAACAAAATCAAACAAAAGTGATGTTCAGGTGAGTATGCAGATCTTAGTACACGGGCAGATTCAGAGGTTATTTTAGTCAGGACACAACTAAGTTCGGGCATTGAGGTTGAGATCAAGTCTTGACACAAACTCATTAAAATCCATTAAAATATCGCTAAAAACACATCTTTCACTACAAAAATAACTAAAAATATACTAAATTTTGCGTTTTTTTTTTTAAATCAAGTCCGGGCATGTAGGTATGTTATGGTGAAATCAATTATGATATATTACGGATACAAAGTGGAACTTCTTCTGATAGTATATATACGATGTTAATTTAATATCATCTTCATGCTGAGCACGGCTATATTTTCGTTACAGGATGTTCTTATCATATGGGGAAAGCACGACCAAATCTTTCCTGTCGACAAGGCATTTGAGGTTAAGAGGTAAGAATTATGCAAAAATCTGAATTTAAACATCTAAATTTCACCCAACACATATAGCATATGAATTTTTTATGTTTCAGCGATACGCGCATGGATACCAACTACTCGATACACGCATCACTATGCATGTTAAACGAGTTGTTATGCGTATTAGACGAATCACTATGTATTTTATTTTTGTACTGAAAAATAATTATGCATGTTAGATAAGTTGTTATGAATGTTAAGAGTATCGATATTTATTTTTTTAGTTTAACATGTATAACAATTTTTCAGTATAAAATAATATGCATAACGACTCCTCTAACATGCAAAACAAATCATTTAACATACATAGTGATGCGTGTATCGATAGTTAGTATCAATGAACGAATCTATATATGTGAATTGTGAAGTAAATTCGGTAAAATTTGAACACTTCACATTTCTGAAGACAATTTTAATCAATATTACTTTTTGAATAAAAAAATCTATACAACTTAACAATTCCTACAAATTATACTTTGATGAGTTCAGTAAAATCTATATATAGAGGCTAACAATTGCTCAGCCTTCTTTTGAACATTTGGAAACTCTTTGCCTAAATTGATACTAGAATATGACTTGGTGAGAAAATGCAGGGTTTTAGGAGAGAATTCAGAGAAGGTTAGATTAGTGATAATGGAGAAAACTGGACACATGCCTCAAGCAGAGGATCCAACTCGGTTCAATCAGATACTTCTAGATTTCTTAATTAATGCTGCTCCTTCCTCTGCTTAACCAGATAGTAACATTTGATGTCTAAAACAATCATCAATTATAGGCTATTTGTGGCATGATTACGGATGTAAAATTGGTTTTTATTTTTAATTCATTGTTGGCTCAAGGTTGAGAATTGTATTAGTAATAAAGAATAATAATAATGTTTAGTATGACGTTTCTATTTTTGAGGTCATACCTCATACGTACATTGTTTTTTAAGCAATGTGCTACACATTCGCTTGATACGCTTTTTTTTTTGTTTTAGTCAATGCTCCATATGCTATTATAAAGGATACCACTATCGACATCGAAATTTTTGCTTCACACATCGAAATTTCAGTGTGAACGTCAACTTATGAAAGTTTTAGCTTTATGGGTTGTTCAAAGTATTTCATCACGATCGCGATCGTAAATTTTAATTAACAAAACATTCCATCAGAGTTGAATCATATACCATTTAAATTCATGACTAATATAGAAGAGAAGTGATATATGATTGCACTTTCTTATCTGTATTAATATGTGTTTAATCATTATGAATGAACACTTTCTGAATGATAAATTGCTAATATATGTTTACCAATTCATAGAATCGTATATCACTTTCTGAATGATAATATATGTTAACTCTTATTTGGTTGAATATCAAAAGAATGTCGAAAGATACGCCATTATGAATAAAAGCATGCATGATTAGCATCAAAATCTTGGCTAACTAAACTCTTTATATTTGCAATCGCAAGGAAAATTTACCAGTATCATGTGACAAAGTTCGTTTCATGCACCCATGGAACCCTCCTCTTCCAAAATAACGCCCCCTCTTAACACTCATTTTACTTTTTACTATTTGAAAAGCGCTCCTTCATTGCTTCTCCACACTTGCCAACGACACGTAAGTAGGCAAGCAATTGCATTACTCACTGTGGAGCATAGACCTGGCTACTTACCAAGATATCATTCAATAATCCTTTTTGTTCACTATGGAAAATGAACATTTGATTTTTTGTCACTTCAAATTATCAAAATATCGCTCAGAAATTTTTTTTGTCAAAATACCACTAACGACCATTTTTTTTAGATGAAGTGTCTATAATGACATTTTGACAGAATTTTGATAATATTTTGACAATTCAAGTTTTGTAATGACATAAAACTAAATTTTCCAAAATTATATGTTTTTACCATGTGTTGTATTCAAACGCACTCAGAATAGGACATACATCATCTCATCTTGCCACAACATGAACGAAGATAATGCCAAGGTGGGGTTGAAGTGTAATTAGCTACACAAGTGACATACCATATACCTCTGGTATGAAAGTTTGTGGGATCCAATGAACAATCTACAAAAATATGCCTAAGATTTTCTATAAAAATTAATAATGTATACAACCATTTCCCCTAAATTCTCTAGACTACCCAATATACAACAAGAGAAAATAGTACACAACTGAACAGAGAAAATCCAACCAAACCTACAAAGGGGATGGCTGCTTGACCAAATTATTTCTACCAAAACCTGTACTACTGCACTTGTATACCAACAGGCATAGAACAACATGACAAAACAATAGGACAGGTCAGATCTAATAGTCTTTAGATTGTTTCTCCTTGGATCATGGACCTGAAGTCAATAGAGAGAGATGTTGCGGCTGCCACCTTTCCACGTATATTGAACTTTTGAGCAATGAGTGGTCGCACATCTTCCACCCCAGCTAGACTCTCTAAAAATGGCAATAAAGAAAGAAGCTCTCTATCATTGGGGTCATCGAACCAGCTCTCGATGGGCACGCCATTGTCTATCTGGAACCCAAATGCCTGAAAAAACGAATTCAAGATGAAAAAACCACAAAAGACTGTAACAGCATACTGCCTCTACAAACAGAGCAAACCCTAATCCCTACACTAAATTTTTATGAACCTGAACTTGAATCCCAGTTCAAAAAAACCTGATATTTTTTTCATCGAAAAAAGCAAATGAGAAGAGAATTCAAAACTGATTAGATCAACTAATAATTGATCCAAATCCAAGCATCCACAAGATAGATGGGCCTGAAATAAATGTGTTCATTGGAATCAAATGAGAATACTCAAAATCAATGGTGGAACTAAAGCTAGATAGACAAGGGACTTCAAGAGTTCAGGACCACATCATTTGTAATGGAATTCTAAATTCAAATATCAATAATACTAGAGCATCAGGTGACAAAAAAATTACCAGATAAAAGAGTAAATGCAATGTGCAAACCTGAGGTGAATTATCAACAATAATAACACGAGAAAGATCCCGTCCAAGTACAGTCAAATCTTTCAAATAATTCCCTTCTACAAAAACACAGGAATCCCTGTACACCCTGTGTCTAAACAGCTTCCTTTTTGGGTCCACCACATTTAATAACTGTTCAGCATAAATGCTCTGGCTAGCTGTGAAAATAATTGTCTCGAACAGAGATGCAACTCTCTCTAGGAAGTCACGCAGGTATGGCCGGCATTTCACATAGATTGTGTGTTCTTTCAGGTTGAAATTCACTAGGAAGGAGAAATCTGCATCTGGGCATGGCTCAAGAGTGGAATGTACAAGTGTCTCTGACAGATAAAATAAGAAATGAATTAGGGGCATGCAAGTAAAGCACTAATTAGCATTAGCATGCCAAGTGAGTACCTAAGCTTATCCAGCTTCTAAGTTTGAACTCATTATTCTCTCCGTCCCCCCAACGGTGTCTTGTTCCTTTAAAAGATTTTCCTTTTGGAAATCAACGATCATGGCTCAAAAGTGGAATGTACAAGTGTCTCTGACAGATAAAATAACAAATGAATGAGGGGCATGCAAGTAAAGCACTGATTAGCATTAGCATGCCAAGTGAGTTCCTAAGTTTATCCCGCTTCTAAGTTTGAACTCATTATTCTCTCCATCCCCCCAACCGTGTCTTTTTCCTTTAAAAGATTTTCCTTTTGGAAATCACTGATCATGTGTACCTAACAACTGTCCCTACGAATCATTACCAACAAAAGGGGTTGCTATAGCTGCCAGTGCACCAACACTGTAGTAGGGAAAGTATACTTACCATCCAAATCAAGTACAAGTGTTGTTGATGGGCAGCTTCTGGTCTGTTTCGGTAGCAGTACAGGCCGAAACTTTGGAACCACCATAGATAACTCAGGCAGCTCCTTTATGAACACATAAGGATCAAAATCATCAAACTCATCCGTGTCTTCAGCTTCCACACTGCATTCATCAGAAGAGATCGAGTCCTGACTGTGCTCATCTACACACTCCAGTTTGCTGTTGTTCTCTTGCATGGCTAAATATATAGCTGAGACTTCACTAGAAAGGTTGCCAAGGCCACTAAATTCATCATCCTCAACATGCGACATCACCACATCAGAAACCATGCATTGTTCATTGCTATCTTGTTTAACTTCTTCCATTTTCTCGTCTATTTGCAAGTCTGTTAAATAATAGGAATATGATTTGACTGATTGACTGTATAAGACATGATGTCATTAACATAACAAAATTCAACCTGTTAATTGGAACGCATAAAACAAGTCACCTTTCTCATGGCAAATGCCTTCATTTTCCTTGTGATGGTGAAAAGATGGAGAAAATATGACCTCACGATTGCAATCCGCTGATAGCTCCTCAGACTTCTGCTATATTGCAAGAGCTAAAATTCTAAGAATTGGAAAGGACAACTTTTACAATTTAGGCAAAGATAAACCATAAACTCCATTAGTTATGTATGTTCAGGATGGGATAAAGGAGACAAGGGAAATGACCCTTATCCCCATTCCCAAACACAGCCATTGGCTATTTCTACAAATCAGAATCCTGCTGAGTTTTACAATACCCTGTTAACATATCTTTTCAATATGTGACCTTTAAACTATCCAATACTCCGGACAGCATATCTCTGTTAGTATGGTTTCACAGGTTCAGAAAGAGATCCATGAATGTTGACCTGGTCATCTTATCAGGAAATCAGACCACATATCGGTAAATTAATGCATGCAAATTTTGTTGCATATTTTTTCTTAACAAAAAATGTGATGCTGAGACAGTCAGGTCAGATCTGATCCAGCATCAGGTCAAGAAATTCTGACCCAATAACCCACAGAATTTAATAGGTCATGTCAGGTCAGGAAAGGTCATATCGCCAGCTCTATATTGATATCCAAACTAAACTGACAGTTTGATACCATAAAGGAACGTGCAGATGAGAGGGCTGACCTTGATGTCGACAGAAGTACGCTTAGAGGAGCATTCTCCAGTAGAAGCAGATTTTGTTTTAGCAAATCTGGTGCATAAGTTTTTCCCTTCTTTTTGTAGACCAATTTTCTTTGGAAGTACTCTAACTGCAAGTTTCAAAAACGAAACTTTAGATATTTTTGTGGGGGCAAACTCCATCCCTAGAGAGAAAAATGTCATATGCACCACCAGAAGAAGAAAAACATGTAACACATGCCTCACAAGTGGGCAATACTTACTAAAAATGATACCAACTTAAGCCTCGCCTTCCTCTCACTGATTTCCTCTGCAAACATGGACTATTAATTTTGTAATTCAGCATTTTTAACTGAAATTGAGTACAACAGCACCACCAAGATGGATATATAATATATCTATTGCATTATTGCAGATGTGCGCATGACATTTCCATGTTTCTAGGAACATGCATGAATGAATAATTTCCTTTGTTAGGAGAGGAGATTGTTAGATGAATTCTGAAATTACAAAGTAAAATAAAGCTTACTTGAGGGTTTCTGATGAAGTTTAAGTACAATTATTAAAACCAGATTACCTGCCAACCATGTACTACGGAGAGATTGAACAATCTATCAGGCAAATGGGCACAATAACAAAGACAAAGACTACATAGATACACGGAAGAAGACAACTCAACTAAACAATATTTTCAACTTATCGACCACATTAACAGAAGTAACAAATAATATACTATTAAGAATTTTAGATTCACAGAATATTGCGCATTGGACAAAATCTTTTATTATAAAATTATACTTTAGCAAATTCAGAAATCAGCACATAGAATATCCAATACCTGATTTCTGTTTCTTGGCTGAAGAAGTAATTAAATCAGCAACTTTCTTGTCAGGCAAGGTAGTAGTCTTTTTTGAAGCCCTCAGAGATCTAGGATTACTGGTGGAGTTTTCTCTCGAGGCATTATTCCGTGTATAGCGGGTATCGTTGCCAGTACCTTCCCTAACAGCTTTTCTCCTGGTTTGCATGCTTAATTTCCAGTGTACCTCTGAACCATATGAAATCAGACATTTAAATTGGTTCAATGATTGATCAAATGAAATCCAGCATACTCCTTATAGCCATAAAATCAGAACAGGACAAAGTAAACCTTGATTTTTTTTTGTTTCTACAGTACAAGGTTCTACCATAAAATGGAAGCATACGGGCCCGTTCAGAGCAGAAATGTTGGAAAAAGAAAAAAAAGCATCTTTAATCGAACAATGGTTACCTAATGTCTCCCGAAAGGAATCAGTCGAAGATTGATTAGACTATTCTCCGTATCCTCTATCTATTCCTTCTCCGTCGCAGTCAACAATTCTCAATCGATGAATCCGAGCTCAGAGCGACTTCTTACTCAAGCTCTCAGCAAATCTTCAGCACTTTCGATACCTCTCTGGCGATCTTTCCGCTGTTCCGCCACCACAGACGAAGACGCCTCAACGGCGGAGGAAACGAAAGGAAAAAGCGGCGCTGTAGTCAAGGTGGAACCCTAGGTCGCGTCATATCTGCTGTTATTCCAAACTCCAAAGCGATAACAGGTCCTGTTATCGCATAATATCCACCGTCAATCCGTCAGATGTTTATTATGACGAACGGCTTCGATTGTTTGTGCCTTAAAAAAATATTTTGGGTAATACTTCCAACAATTTTGTCAAATTTTATCTAGTGCAGTGCAGATGTGATATATAAGATTTTCATGAAAAAAATCTGAAGTTTAAGTTTCGTTAGGGACAACTTTTAGAGAAGATTTTTTCAAATTTATTTTTTAATTTGTTTGTAAATGTGTGTTATAAATTTACAAACAATGAAAAAAAAAACTACTGCCCTGCTTACGAAAACCATCATCCCTCTCCAAAAGCAACTTTCTAATAAGTTTGCTATATTACACATCATCTGCTCTCATCATATTCATTTTGCTATTCAATTATCTTTAATGATTTTTTCCCAATTGTCTAAATAATTCAATGGTATGCATAATTGGAATCCTGGTGCATATTGAATAATAATGAAAATATTAAAATATGTAACCTTCCGTATGAATGACAGAATCTTTCAATTCATAAAATTATCATATTATTGTACAATTTATAATTTTGATGAGGAAATTGAATGCATTAGGTCATAAATATCCTCAAGAAAAACCTGAGTACTAGTGGAGATCGATCAATACATGTATACTCGAGCTACATTCTTCTTTGAAATCTTGAGAACCTTGCTATGCAATATCCATCAAATTGTCTCAGTTTTCCTCTGTAAAGAAAACCAACTCTAGAGGGATGAAGATGGATGTCGCAACTCGCAATCTACATCTTTCCTGGGTCATTTAGCAATTGAGAAGCTGAAAAAGAAAATGAGAGGAGAAGAAATGGCAAGAAATCTACTATCTATTTCATTTAGTTATATTTTTTTAGTTTTTTTCTAGTTTAGATGATTTGTTTTCATTTTGTTTTTCTCTTTTATTTAGATATTGAAAAAATTGTGATGAGATGTTTTTATTTTGTATGTTTATATGTTCAGTTTGATAGTTTGAATGTCTGTGATAGTATTGATATATTTATTGGCTAGCTATTTTGGAGTTAGCCACAATTTATAAACATTTAAAAAAAATAAGATCTAAGATAACGATAGTTTATTAAATAATTGTTATCTTATATTATTTACGATATTAGTAATTATTGCATATTTTGAATATTAAATTAATAGTTCTCTTTAAAAACATCAATTTGTCAATAATTTTTTATACGCTCCAACAACATCATAGACAACAACGGTTACAAACTTTTGAGAAAAATAATTTTTAATTGTTGAATATTTTAGGTAGTGAAAGAAGACAGAGGAAGGGAAGTGAACGAGGATATGCGGCTAGGGTTGTGTCATGTGTGTGAGCTCTCCTTTTTTCTTCAGGTCGTCACCTATTATAGAGAATGTGGTGCACTTTTCTTTCCCATTTTTTTTTCTTATTCGTTTTTTTTTTTTTTTTGCTTACCAGGCTGCAAAATTGATGAACAAAGGTGTATGTAACGGATCCGTATCTGCTGCTCTTATTGAGCAAGAGCAGGATCTGTTTTTTTTATCTGAACTGTTCAATTTTGATTGAATCGCTTACAAATGAAAATCAGAGATTATATATTTTATAAATTTTTAAATCTGAACGGTCCAAATCAGAAAAACATAGTCCTGCTTTTGCTCAATAAGAACAGCAGATACTATTCCGTACGTAACAGCTCATGAACTTTGAGTGATTGGAGGAATGATTTGATGAGGCGTGGCCTGACTGTGATGATGAGACTCCCAATAAAAATTGTCTGCATACATACATCAGAACTTCAAATCTTTCTTAAGTGAAACTAGGTTGCGTCAAGTTCTATTTAGTGTAGTTGTGAGATACAAATTTTTTTTGAAAAAGATTTGGAGTTCAAAGTCCCGCTAGAGATTATTTTTAAGAGATTGTTAAAGTTTATTTTCTGTTTTATTTGTAATTGTGTTATAAATCTACTAGCAATAAATAAAAAAAAAAACTAGACTGCTTACCAACAAAACCAATTCTCATTGGTGATTTGGGAAGCTTTTTGTGACCGTCTTTGTGTGGATATATTCTTTGGGATTTCTGCGTCTATCAAGAAAATTAATAAAAGCAGCCATATATATATATATATATATTGGTGATGATATGGTGTCCCGTGTCTTGCTCTCATATCTCTCTAGCTCGTTTATACTGACGTACATGGACAGATTTAATGGCTATTTAAGTTCGAGCACAACTAAATTCGAGCACTGAGATTGAGATCAAAACCGTACACAAACCCACTAAAATTTTATTAAAAACTCATTTTTCACTACAAAAATAATTAAAAAACACTAAACTTTGCGTTTTTTTTAAAATCAAGTTTGAATACTTACCTGAACTTGCCTGTAAATAGATCTGCCACTGCTGACTTACGAAATCTAAGAGGATCCTGTGTTTTGACTTTAGGAGGTATCTTGTTTGAAACATTGAGTGAGAGCATGGATGGGGCACTGTATATATTTTCTATATATTTTTTTTTATAAAATTATATCATAAATATTGTAAATGATTAGTACCGAGATACTGGTAAGGCAGTATATTCTGGACCATACGTTGCGCTAACCTCAATTTCTATTTTCTAAATAGCTCCCTAACATTCTCTTAGTGTTAATAATTAGCTAACAGCAAAAGGAAGTAGGCATGATATTACACTTGTTCCCAGATTAAGAGGATCTAGATACATAGAGCAAATATGTACAAGTACAAAACATAAATATAGCTTAAACAGAATTTTAATTTACTGTAGGATGGAGACAAAAGAAAGAGCTGGATGTGGTGGTTGACTTGGCGTGTCTTCTCCAACTGCAATGCGTGTCCTCCAGCCTTGACATTTTTCCCAAATGTCTGTACAAAATGATGAGAGAGAGTGAGGGGTTAGTACAGATGGAACTTTTTTGTGTTGTTATATTTCGTTCTAATAGCAAAATATATCATCCATATCCCTAAAGAGCAAACAAATGCATCAATTGCAAAATTTGAGGGCAAGAACCCACTGAGACTCTTTCCAAATATATATACGATGCATAAGAGAAGTAAGAAGCGTATTTGATTTTAAAGATTTTAAAAGGAGGAGATATGAGTACTTACCATAATACTAGTAAACTGCACGTGGGATGCGGTGGGATAAAAAATTTGCTCATTAATTGTGTGAAAAGACAATATAAAGTATTATATGTCTTTGTCAATTAGTATGATTGTTATCAATTTATTTGATCTTGACTGATTTGCAAAAAACTGAGAATTTGATTAGTTATTTTTTAATTCTTGGACTAAGGAGAATGAAAGATGAAAATTTGAAGAATAAAGAATTAATGATTGTGATTTATTCAAATAGCTAATTCAACAATCTGTATTAACTCTATGCCAACATAGAGGATAAAATCTCAATCTTCTTTTATTAGTGGCAAGGATAAGGATACCCACATGCAAAATATTTTACCATGTTCAGGGATATGGATGAAATTAACACAATCTTTATGTAGCACTATAGTATTATAATATTAGGAATATACCTATGGAGCTCATGAGCAAGATCAACAGGGAAAACTTGATCTTGGTCTCCCCACAAAATCAACGTCTCCTGTGTAATTAAAAAGTAAAACAACATTTATTAATTTAAAATACAAAACAATTTAGCGAAGCGAACAATTCCAGCACAAATGTAGTGTGAATTTTGTGGCGGCTGCTTAATTTATGATTGGTCATGTAACTAGTTTAAGGCACAAGATTACTGATTCAGTTCTCAAACCATGCAGAGTTAGGTGGATGGTTTATATTTTTTTTCCGTCTACAACTGGTATAACCATGCAGAGTTAGGTGGATGGTTTATATTTTTGTTCGTCTACAACTGGTATGACAGCCAACAAGAATAACAATACCTGAGATAGGGCAGGGAGGAATTTAACATCAGCCCCGTTATTAAGCAACTCTTGAAGAAGCTCTACTCTTTCCTTTCTCTGATCCATGTACTTCACCTGGCAAACAATTCATATAAAAACCATCGAAATATCTGATCATATAGATTCTATATTTGAATTAACTATGCTCTTGTGTACTTTCTTCATAGGAAATCCCTTTAAGACATTTATTAGTCCAGTCTAGGATATTACAAGCATGATTCCCGGAAGGGGAAACAAAATACCCTGTGAAATTTTTGTTCCGCAGAGAAGAGAACTTCTGATCTGGATCGTTGGATTAAAGATCAACGATCTTGATTAATAATATTAAAAGCTCTTCTAAATTATATAATTGACGGTCGAGCATAGATCTTTATTCCAACCATTTAGATTAAAAGTTCTCTTTGCGGAACTTTTTGTCCCGCAGAGAAGAGAATACAGGTTCCCTGGAAGAGTGACATAAACTTGACTGATATTTATTGGACTTTTGGGGGCTTTGTTACACATACATGAAGCCTCTGTCACTCTTTCTTTCTATAATTCTATTGCTTCGGCTCTTTTCCTCTTGACTAGTCGTTAATGGAAACATATTTAGAAATATAAACGGCGTAGTCAGCTAAACTTGACTTTGGAAGTCCGATAAATGTGTGACAAAACAATAAATATAGGTGATATCTTCCTAACTTCCATCCCAAAATTAAATGCATTGATAGTGAATTAGGTTGAGGAAGCCATACCTAATAATTACATATTTCATGTGGATCAAGTATTTTGCTTAATTGTTGCCGTTGTACTCAAGCCATCTCAACAATTTTAGGGATTCATCCTACTTGCCTAGTTGGTTCACACAACACATGGATTAAGTCTTACCTCCCCCTAACCCATTCCACTTAAAAGAAAATTCTCCACCATAATTATGGATTTATGGGACATTCAAATATTTTTTAATAGTCATCCAATTTTACTTAGATCAGACATGATTGGATCTCCATACCAAAAGGACCACTGCAATTAGGCACAAGACGATAGCTACAGATAGATATACTAAAACGTATTAATTGATATCATGTCGTTCTTATATTCAGAAATCAGGACATGAAGTAGGTAGCAGTTATAAAATCCCATGTGACACTCGCACACATAGTGGCATGCCATTTGGAGCTTAGTGACAACTGCTGGTGGTGGCCCAAGATTAATAACTTATATACATAATCCATTTGTGTTTTTTGATTTATTGCCAAGTGCCCACTGCTTTAGTTCAATAGTGAAGGCGTGGGAGATGGGGCCTCATACAAAAGGACCCGGATCAGCTGTTGCGCAGCACTGCGGTGTTGCGCAGCTAAACGGTCCTGATCGACTGACTGCTTAGGACAGACTGCATTCAGTGTTTGGTTGCAACGATTACTAAAACAAAAGCGCACACACATATAGTACGGGGAATAGAAAATAACATATATAATAATCTTTTTTTTAAGGTGGATTGGGTCCACATGAATTTTATTAATATAAGATAAAAAAGTTACAAAAGTTACATTATTTGTTTACAAGGGGATAAGATATGAAATATTCTGAAAATACTATCTATAGTGAGTAATCCATGCAGAAGATTCATATCCTATGGCTACTGTCGTTAGATTGACTGGCCTTCTCTTGTCCGAGAAAATGCGGGCGTTTCTCTCCTTTCATACTCCCCATAATGTGGCTAAGAGTTTTGAGTCCCAAATCTTTTGGTTGCTTCCGTTTAGTCGTCCTCTGAGACTCAGCCAGAAGGTTGTAATGTCAGTATCCGAAGAAATAGGCTGTTGCGTCATCGATCGCCACACTGCTTGAGAGTAGAGACATTGTATGAAGAGGTGGGTTGACGTTTCCATAACTCGAGTTTGGCAGAGTGTGCAGTTTGGGTCTTCGAGTTGAATTCCTTTGGAAAGAAGTATTTCTTTTGTCGATAGTTTGTCTTGGAGTAGTGACCAGAGGAATATTTTTGCTTTTAGTGGGGCCCTAATTTTCCAAAGTATTGTATGAGTGGCCGATCTGATTCCTGGATTGATGATGAATTGGAAGGTTGATTTTGAGGAGTATTTTCCGAAAGAATCCCAATTCCATTTTAGGTGTCCCTCGGGGGATAATGATGTGGATGTTTGAAAGATTTGGAGGAAGGAGAAAATATATCGGAGAAAGAAGGATGGGTATGATTGTGATGGCATGGTTTCATTGCCTGTAGGGTTTGGAATGTTGTAATGAGTTTTTACAAAGTTTGATAATATGGATTGATCATTTGAGTATATTACCCAGACCCATTTCAGAAGCAAAGCGTTGTTCATGGATTTGAGGTCCAGTATTCCAAGTCCACCATTAGGTTTAGGGAGACAGATAGTTTTCCAGTTAACCAAACAGCAGCCCCGAGCTGGTTGATCCTGACCTTTCCAGAAGAATCTCATTTTTGTCCTTTCCATATGTTTGATAATCCATGTTGGTAGTTTAAAGGCTTGCATGAAGTAGATGGGAAGTGCATTAAGGACAAAGTTGTTAAGGATCAGGCGACCTCCTTTGGATAGGAGTTTTCCTTTCCAAGATTGTAGCCTAGACTGAAAGTTTCTGAGAAAGGGAAGAAGCATTGCTTTGGTTGGACTATGAAGGGATAGTGGGAGTCCGAGATATTTGATGGGTAGAGCTTCTTTTGAGCATTGGAGGATCTGTTGTACAACGTTGATTGCCGAGTTTGGAACATTCAGAGCAACAAACGAGCTTTTATTAAGGTTAATTTGTAGCCCCGTCATGTTTGCGTATGATCGTAGGGTTTCCATGATTTTGCGTAAATTTGACGGGTGTGCATCCAATGTTAGGAGAGTGTCGTCGGCAAATTGATAGGCGGTGACAAGGAGAGTAGGTGTGGTGAGAAATGGGCTGTCAATGGCCTGGAGCATCGATTGGAGGGAGTCGGCAACCAATATGAAGAAAAGAGGGGACAAGGGGTCTTCTTGCCTTAGTCCGCGTTGGTGAAAAAAGTGGGACCTATGAATCCATTTAATTTTATGAAGGACGAAGATGAGATGAGGATGTTTTTAATCCAGAGAGTCCATCTTTCCGGGAAACCTTTTGCCCGGAGCAAGTTGAGAATGAAATCCCAAGACACGGTGTCAAAAGCCTTTTTAAAGTCGGCTTTGTAGATGACTATCGGTATTCTAAGCTTGTTTCGTAAGATTATTGATTCTCTGGCTGTAATGAAAGTTTCCATGATGTTCCTATTCTTAATGAAAGCAGATTGGAATGGCGAGATCAATTTTAGGAGTATTTTTTGGAGTCGTGTGGCAAGAAGCTTCGAGATGATTTTTGGAATTGAGGATATGATGCTTATTGGCCTAAAGTCCTCCAATGTGTTAGCACCTTCTTTTTTTGGAATTGATGTGATGCACGCCTGATTTAGCCGCCATAAATCCAGTTCGTTCATGTAGAAGGCATTCACAACTTTATACATTACCGGGCTAACTATTGACCAATAGTGCTGGTAAAATTCCGATGGGAAGCCGTCAGGACCAGATGCTTTGCCTTTTGCTAAGCTGAACACTCCTTGCTTGATTTCATCTATTGAGAATCCTTGCTGAAGGTTATCAAATTCTTCTAAGGGGGAGCCTCGAATTAGGTTAGTAGGGATAGTGGTGGTCTCCTGGCTTATACCCAAAATATCTTTGAAGTGTTTGGCAAAAGCCAAAGCTATTGTTTTAGGGTCGGTGTAAGTGGTATTATGTGCATGTAATGTTTCCACCAAATTGTTTTTGTACCGGGAGGAGGCCACACGATGAAAACATTTTGTGTTATTATCTTCGAGTTTGAGCCATCTTATGGAGGAGCGTTGTTGCCATTTGGATTCCTCAATCAAGGCTAGGTTATATGCATGTTGTCGTAGTTTGAGCCGAAATAGAAATTCATTCGGATGAAGAATTCTATGTTCATCTGCTTTATCGAGGGATTGGACGATTTTCCGTGTGTTCCTTAGGTGGGATTTGAAGTTGGCAAATTTTTTGGTGGCCCAGGCTTGTGAAGCTTTCTTGGTTGCGCTTAGGCGACGCATAACATCCTTGGCCATTATTGTGGAAGGGTTAGGGATGTCCCAAGCTTTAGTCACTATGTCCTTAGTTTCCTAGTAGTTAAGCCAGAATCTTTCGAATTTGAAGACTCTATTACTTCTATGGGTTATCCGATGTAGTGTTAGTCTTATGGGGATATGGTCTGAAATTTTCGAGGGAATATTCGTTAAGCTTGCCTTAAATGGGGTTGGCAAGGTGTTCCATTCTTCGCTCATTAGTATTCTATCTAATTTAGATAAGGTTCGGTGTGGTCGTTTGTTTGAATAGGTGAAATTTCTATTTTGTAGCCTTATTTCCATTAGTAAGTTCGCATCAATGAAATGGTTGAATTCCAAGGCGGTTCCTAGGTTGAAGGATGTGGAGGTGGTTTCATGTGGCGAGCGTAATATGTTAAAGTCTCCGACAATCATCCATGGAAGGTCATTTAATCTTCTAATAGTACTCAACTCATTTAGAAAAGGAAGTTTTTGAGAGTCCTCTGTAGGTCCATAGACATTTGTGAGCATGAATTTTGTAGAGTGGGATTGGAGGATTACGGTGGAGGAATAATTGTGTTGCATTGAGTGAGAGTGGATTATATTATCAGTCCAAGTTATTAAAGTGCCACCCTTAGTTCCAATGGCTTCCGTATAGTGAAAATTATTGAAAGAAGGGGGACAGAATTGTCGTATTGGGAAAAGATCAATGATGTGAAGTTTAGTTTCCTGGAGACATAAAATATGACAGTTGATATCCATCAATAAGTTTTTTACCACGGTGCGTTTTGATGGGGCACCCAGACCCCGTACATTCCAAGATATCAGAGTAAACATAAGCAAAGAACTAATCCTAACCAAAAAACCGCCAACCTATGAAAGGTAACAGTAAACCCAAGATAAGAAACCCAAAAAAAGAAAAAATGATAACACCGCTCTGGCATATGCAGCTCCTGTCTGCATTGCTTCCTTAGGTGTGGTTGGTCTGCACCTCGTCATCCTCGAATGAGTCGTAATCCACCTCATCTAGAAGATCTTCACCCGAGTCGTCCATGAGTTCTTCCCTTTCACTACCCGCATCTGTGTTGATGTTTGCGGTCAAAGACTGGTTGTCGATTGTCATCTCGACAAAGGCAGCGAGTTCTTCAATTTCATTTTCAGCGAGAGGTCCTTTCGATAAGCGCTCGTCCTCGAGGCATCTGAGAATATCTTCAATCTTTGTTTTATCTGGTGAGGCATTGATGGGTTTTTTCCCTTTCTGTTTTCCTTTGATGGGGGTGAGGACCATGTCCTGGTACTGTTTTTGCTTGTAGGTTCGACTGCTGCGACGCGGCTGGTGCGACGCCAGAGAGGGGCGGGTCGCTACTCTGACAGAGGAGAGTGAGGGTTGGTGAGGTTGAGTGATTTCGTGAGAGGTTAAAGCCGGGGCTAATGTGGGAGGTGATGGGATTTGAGGAGTCGTTGAAGGCGTGGGCTTGGTGGTTTGGGGCTGGGGATCGGTGATTTGTTTGGTGGGGGTTGGGGATGGGAGAGAGTGGATTGCTAAGGTCAGAGTCGCGACAGTGGGAGTGAGGGTCGGGTAAGGTTGGGGAAGGCTGGTTTGCTGGTCCGTATCAGGTGGGGTGATGGGGTTGGGAGAGGGGAAGATATGATCGGGGGAGTCTTGGGTTGTGTAGGCTTCGGGTATTGCTTGGGGAGAGTTTAGTTTAGGTGAGAGTTGGGCTTGGATGAGAGATGGGCTTGGGGGAGAGATGGGCTTGGGGGAGAGGTGGGATTGGGTGGGCTGGGGGAGAGTTCGGCTTATAGGAGCTGTGGAGGAGATGGGTTTGGGAGAGTTAAGGGTGAGATGGGCTTGGGGGAAAGTTGGGTTTAAAGGCACTGGGGATTCGGGTTGCGGGGATATAGCAAAAAGCTGGTGGGGTGGGTTTAAAGGTGCTGGGGAGTTGGGCTTAGCAAGGTGGGATGGTGCAGATGAAGGCTTTTGGGCTGGGTTCATGCTTTCAATGGAGCGCTGGGTTGCTGGGTTAGTCTTAGAGCTAAAGTGATCCAGGTGAAGGCTACGAACCACTCCTGGGCTCGCGGCCCGAGTGGCTGAAGCTAGCAACTTCGGCCCATCATTCAATCTGATTTTTTCCTTGGGTATTTCTAAAAGGGTCCTTTTCTCTTCCATTTGTCACCTTGTGGAATTCCTTTTGCAGAGTCCTTTTTTGTCCAAACTTGGACAGGGGCGACAGATTTAGAAGGGTCTTATCTGTCTTGCTCAGCTCTAAAGCTGGAGCTCTGGCTCTGTCTTTCTGAGGCCTTTTTGTCGCGATGCTGAGGGAGATGTCAGTCTTTTGTTTGTTGCGAAGCTCCTCTTGTCCTGCTAATATCCTATCGACGAAACGCCTGGCCGAGGACGGTGGCGTTGCCGCTAGCAGATCGACCAGAATGCTTCTGCTGTAAAGCCAGTCTGACTGGAGAGCACTGAGCGGATCTACCGGGTCGATCTCCATTCCAGTTTGTGCCTTTTTGAATTGCTTCAGATAGTCACGATAGTCCTCTTCCGAAGGGGTGGTATCTTCTGGCACCTCGAATTCGAAAGGGTGGTCGATCCAGCCTCGAACCTCGATTCTTATTTTTGGGGCCACCCCAAGGGTAAACAAGAAGACCCGTTCAGGTATGAGGGAGAGGCCGGCACAATCCACTTGTATATCCAGAAATTCGAAAGAATCGGTTGTGTCCAGCCTAGCATGATCGATCACTAGACCAAAGCTAGTCGTGATATACGTGATATGTTCTAAGGTCCAGGAATAAGGTGGTAGGTCGTGCAGACGAAGCCAGACGCGGTACCTTAGCGTTGCCTTTGGAGCGGAGGTGAGTGGTGACCATGGGTAATAAACATAACCTTTTCTCTGAAGCTGAGAATGGTCAGCAGCGAGAAAACTGTCTCTGTTTACACCCCTCGGCAGCATTAATAGGAACTTGTTTTCCTTAATTTTTGATAATTGAGGTGCGACAGAGCTGCGTAGTTCTGCTGAGAAGTCTGTGAAGATCAGCTGTGAGGTGGCCTTAGGGTAGAAACGGGTGTCAATGACAATTGCCCTCCGAAGTCGATTGATTTCGTGAGTAAGGTTGGGAGTTTCGTGGACCAAGCAGAAAACAGAGTTTCTTCGATTGTAGGGCATCGAAGTAGAACCTCTTGGCTGGAGTTCCGAAGGCCGAAGCAATTAGTGTGTGGTCCTGGCAGGGCAATCCTTTGCCGCATGACCCTGTTTTTTACAACGCCTACAGACCATGAATCCAGCACAGGCTCCCGGTTTATGAGCAACTGCGCAACAATCCAGGCAACGACCGGCCCATGCCGGGTTTGCCTTGTTCGGGGGAAATGAGAGCCATTTGAGCAGGCTATGCAACTCCTGCTGAGAGAGGGGGCTATAGTTTTGATGCCCCTGCCTGGGGCGCCTTGCTTCAGAGATTGGATGAGATAAGAGGGGTTTGGGTGTACGGAGGGAGTGTGAGGTTGCTGCGTGGGATGGGAATGATGGGTTGTGGAGATTTCTGAGGGAGGAGGTGATGCGGGGGTTGAGAGCGGGGGCGGCCATGGCTCGGGCATGGGAGGATGAGAGGTGGATTTGGTTTGCTGGCAGAGGTCTCTTTCTTGGATTGTTGTTGGAGGAGGAGGGAGAGGCCATGGTGAAATGTTTTGAGAAACTTTTGTTGATGAGGTGGGAAATGAAAGGTTGGGTTCTATTAAAAAGGAGTAGGGTTCTGTGGGTTGGCGGGTACGGGTAGGGTGTGTAGGGTTTAGGGGAGGGCAGTTTAGAGACCGGGCGGCGGCTGGAGAAGGAGATCCACCCGTCTGCGTCCACGACTTGGAATCGCCTTCCCATCGCCACTTTCTCTCTCAAGTGGATTTTAATTAAGAAAGTGTCATTACTACTAACAATTTAGTTAGTAACTTTTTGCAAGTGGAAGGTGAGCGCCACTAGCGGAGCAGACAATTTTTGAATTGAAGTCAAACACAGCTAAGCTAATGTTAATATCAATACAATTATTATATCAAAAAAAAATTAATTATAATTATGAAGGTCAACAATAAAATATATTTTTTTAAAAGTTCAAATATAAATTTTGCTATAATTTCTTGTTAAAGTTCAAATCTGAATTTTCTTAACAAAAGTATAAATTTAACACTAAAAATATTATATATATGTATAAAATTTAACAAAAATGGAGGAAATCAGCGGTACTTTATAAAGCACCAAGCAAGCGAGCGGTATTTCGCCTTTGTATATTCAATTTCAAAAATCCAAACCTCCAATCCAAATCGTACAACTTAATCTTCATATTAAAACTCTAATTTGAGACTGAATTTTAAATTTTTAGAATTTCTTTTACTATTTTTAAAGAGAATAAAAAATCGGGTTAATCTAAAGATTTCTAGATCATTCGATATGAATGGTTTTTCACCTCTTTCAAAAATATAAAATTAGATCTCTAAGAATCTTTTAATATGAAGATCAAGTTGTACGGATTTGATCGATCATTTAAACTTTGAAATTGAAAAATGGAGGCAAAATTGGTGCGAGGTGAAGTACCGTAGTCATGCTCTAAACCAAGGAACGGAGCCAGTATGCCCTTTCTGGAAAAAAGTTTGCAAAATTTATTATACAATCGGAATTTCTTTTTCGAAATATATGCTTATCATTTGAAAAATAAATTAAAATAATATGTCTTATTTTTCTCTCTTTGAAATTTTTTTCATATCTTGCCACTCTCTAATGAAAATTCTAAATTCGGCTCTATCTAAACTACTTCTCAACATGCACTTAAATCCCTATGAAGAGCACCTCATATCGTGCCCGAGCATGTGTTCGATACCACACATACGCGTGCTCCCTGCTTGGCCGGGCACCGATCATCTGCCATGTGCCATGCTGTTGAAAGAGGCGTGTTTGATCCTTAACGCACTTAGCAAGACACAACACAATAGTCGACATGCATATATATTGATCCTGTAAATACATTTTGAAGACATGTCTTGAAACATCCTAATGCGTTTTATTCCGAGTTATTTTAAGTTTACAAGTTTTAAACTATTAATAATATTTGTGTAAGAAATTTGTTCCTACATGATTTTTTTTTACAATGTATTGAATATTTATTGTATTTTTAAAAAAAATCCCATGTTCTCCACAATTTTAAACACTAAAAGAATTTCAAAATCCGAAATTATATTAAAAATGTCTAGACATAGCTTTCACGTACAAAGACAGACCAACACGTATTGTGCTATTAGAAGGATTGTGCACGACCACCGTATGTCACAACTAATTAAGTCATAATTATTAATTAACAGCAAGAGGCACGACATTCATTCATTATTAGTTCGCTACTTGCTAATAATGGACTATGAACTATAATAATATAACACTAACATTAGTATCGCTATTATTACTCAATAATTGTTGAGCTGTCACTTCCTATGGTATACAGAGAGCTCTATTACCGTCCATTTTAAATTGAAAAAAGTTAGACGTTACCTCTCCATTTGGGATCAAACGGACAGATTCATAACAGATCAACAGTTGCATGTGTACGTGTAGGTGTAATCACACAGATAAAGCATGTAGAGATACAAACCTCGATGAAATCGCGGAGGTAAAAATCTGGCATCCATTTCGGCGGTCGGTGCATGGAGCGGTGCACGAGCTGTCGAAGATCGTCGGGCCTTGTGGGGCACAGTATCTCTCTGACATCCCGACCTTCCCTCTCAACCAACTCCCTTCTTCTCTTGTCTGACGCGCATACCCCACTAGTCAGCATATTTTTCAAAATATTTCTAATATATATATACGAGCTTCTGCCTTTTGGTTTGATTTTGCTCCAATGGGCAGATTTTATGGCAATTTTTAGTTGTTACGAGTTGCGTCGATATGGATGATATTAAGGTTCTCTGTATGCATGAATAAAATTATGCAAACTTTGATTTTGATTGGACGTGCTCTTGATTAAAAGTTACTATATTAGTGTCTGCTTAGGTGGTAAGGTGGAAAGTTTTAATTTCTGCATTGCACTTTCTCGGATTAAAAAATAGTTACAAATATATTTAAAATGAAATAATTTTATGTAAATCTCGAAGCATTCATTCAATAAATTTTAAATACAAATAAATAGTTCACAAATTGACAAAAAACATGTACAGTGAAAAAGAACAAGAATAGTCCCATAAAATTTAGAGTAATGGTAACACACCTCTAGTCCAATCAATCTTTTTTGTTTTCAGAGACAAAGACGAGAGTTAAACTATTTAAATTTAAATGATATATAGTCTCATAATCTCTCATATAGAAATCATTACTAGCAATTACTAAATTAAGAGCCGATTCTTCACAATACACTTCGAACTATATTTATATATCCATGTGTGAATTTAGTAACAAGAAATGGGGTTCAAGGTCCCTCAACTTTTCCATTTATATGCACATATTATGATATTTTTGTGATATATTGATATTCTTCTTATGAAACTTTCATTTGAGCTCTATATAATATGAAACTTTTTCATTGGTGACCCCCATATTTACAATCCAATGATTTCGATGTAACAGATGTATTAATATTTATGTTTGGTGCGATATTTGAAGCTCGTTTTATAAAAAAAACAAAATTGGGGATGACGTTAATCATTTGTTGAAGTTATTCTAATTAACTAGCACTTGAGCACATTCAACTATTTACAAATGTTTTTAAATCACCATGTTAATTTAGAAATAATGTACAAATACAGTAAAAACATATTCGTAAAGTGTTTTGAGGAAAAATGTAGTTTACAAATGTTAAAAAAAAATATATATGCAGACAAGATTAAAATTAGGCAAAAACTTGGATACTCCAAAAGATAGGTACACTGAGTACTCAATCACATCTAGACCGTTCAATTCATCGAGATTGTTAAAAAGTAATTCACTTTAACTTTTGTTGTATTTTTCAAGGATTTTTCACCAATCTCGATGAATTGAACGGTCCAGATAAAATTGAGTATCCAGTATACTCATCTTTTGAAGTACCTAAATTTTTGTCTTAAAATTAGAGTAGATATTGTCCTCAAAATAAATCTTTCAGTCATATTCGTCCGATTTACCGATTGCAGTAATGTTCTAACCTCCTGTAGACTGTAGTGCATGATTTAATTTAGACCAAAAGTACTAATACTTGCACAATAGGGAAGTTGCTGTATTTTTTGGCTTTGTTATTCAGATAAATTTAACTGGATTTGTTCAATTTTTTACCGCTTGATATTCAATAAAATGAACACAGCAGATTGCAAAATTTTGTGTAGGTGCGTTTATGAAATGAGCATGATCGGATCTTTGTGTAAATTGGAGAGAGAGAGAGGGGTAATTAGAAAATTCGAGGTAAAAATAAGGAAGTATTAAGGAGGTGTAACTTGACTCTACAAAGCCGAGCCGAGTGACGAGAACAGATTACAAAGGTGAAGAGAGAAAGAGAGAAAATATATCACAATAACTAGTCTAAGTATAGATCTATTATGAATTAGCTCCTAATTTCTTGTTCTAACTATATATTTATAGGTCTGCTGGAGCTAGCCGAAGACGGGTCATCTTCAGGCGAGTCAGCGCATAGTAGCCTTGTTTGGACCGATTGCAGTGGACCAGCATTTAATAGCCTTATTTCCGCCGATTGTAGTGAGTCCCTATCAGAACAAGAACAAGTTCAATGGTTTTAATTTGTATTTTAAGTTATAAATTTTAAATATATACGTGAAAAGTGAATTTGTGTTGACACTAATAACTTGTGGCATTGAAACCCTCCTCTATATATTGATTGTTAGATTGAAGAAAAGGGTAACTAAGTGTTAATTAATTCACAGTGAACTTTATTTTATATTCTCCATTTTATATTATTATTTTTTCGTATTCATAAATATTCGTATTTTATTTTATATTCTCTATTTTGCAGGAGCAAATCTAAGATTTTCGTCAGGAAGAAATAATATCTATAAATTTTTTTAGGAAAAATGAGACACATTTTAAAAAACATTCAAATTACCAGCATATTTTTTAAAAAAATGGCAAATTGTATACAAGTTATATTTTCAAAAAAAAAAAATTCGAAAATGAGAAGCAGCTGTCCCTTGCTCTACCTAGCTCCGCCCATGCAATTTTGTAAAGACAAATTCCAAGGCAGACTGAGAGGAATTATAGGTACATTCAGTGGCGGAGCCACGTTATGTCAGTGGTGCAGCTGAATCCCTGGAAAAAAAAAATTCAAAAATGGTTATGTATATCATGTTTTTTTAAAATGACCATATATTTTGAAATTTTATCACAAATGATCATATATTTTGAATTTTTTTCACAATGACCATATAAAATAATTTTTTTACGAATAACCATCATTTCGAATTCCCTGAAAAAAACTGTAAATCTTGAACCCCTGACGAAAATCCTGGATCCGCCCCTAGATACATTTCTTTCGTAGAATTTTATTTCTAATTAGTTTATTTTGCAAATAGATATCACTTAATTTTTGCAGGTTTTATAATGTAAAAAAGTTTAAGCGGAAATTTGTTACGTGTATTTTGATTATACATTTGTTTTTTCATAATATTCTTGATCATTTTTTTATTTATTTGGGATGCATTTCTCAAAATCGGGTTCTTTTATTGTTTGGTAAGTACTTCATTGTTTATTTTTTGTCCTTATATTTTACTTCAAATTTTAGAAACATAAAATAACGACCAAAAATGTTGAATATTAAAGCCTCATATGTAAAAAAAAAATTAGGTGATTGAAATAGATTATATAGGCTAAAATATTTTTAAAAAAAAATCTTTGATTGATAGTCACATGAACGACTTTCTATGTCATCAATAGAAACTTTCCGTTCAATAATGCTATTTAAAAACAGTGTGTTACGGGTAACAAAGTTATAGTATATTTTTTGATGAAAAAGTTATTTAGTATATAATATATGATTAGACATACATATATTTAGTTTAGTAGTCAGTATTCACTATTCAGTAAGCAAAGCAAAGGGCCCATAAATCTAAAAACGGGCTCGGATTAGGCCCGGCCTAAGAATGTTGGTTTCTGGAGAAAACTTGCAGGCTCGCTGATCCGTGCTCCATCCAATCCGCGTAAGAGGTTTACTTCCAGGCTAAGCGAAGAATCCGAGTACGGAAACGAAATCCTCTGCGGAACTTTATGTTCCGCAGAGAAGAGAGTATTAGATCTGAGACGTTAGATTAAAGATAAACAGCCCTGATTAATATCACAAAAAAATCTCCTGAATCATATAGTTGACGATCGTTCGTTCATCTTTGATCTGACGGTTCATATCAAGTTACGCAGATAGCGAGAAAAAAAAATCTGCATATGGTTCCCCGAGTACGAACCATTCCTCCATCCCGAGTACGAAACTATTAATTTAGGCAAAGCAATCAAAATCAAGTGGGTTGAGGGAAGAATCAGAGAAATGGTGGGAGTGCTGTCGAACAAGATCGGTCGGGAGGAACTGAAACCCGGTGATCACATCTACTCATGGCGCTCCGCCTATATCTATTCCCATCACGGTATGCTAATTAATTGGTGCTTGCTTCCTTTCCCCTTCTTAATTTCTTCACTTGCTTATTCCATCCCCTTGCTTCCTTTCCTTCAATCTAGATTACAATGAATAATATTAATACATACATAGAAGAGTGGTAGATGAGAAAGAGAGAAATCAGGCTGACATTATTTGATTGGATACAGGGATCTACATTGGTGATGAACAGGTGATCCACTACACCAGGGCTGCCGGCCGTGAGATTGGCACCGGCACGGCCTTGGACTTCGTCCTTTTCAGCTCCTCCCCTGCCTCTGGCACTGGCACCACCTGCCACCGCTGTGCTGACGCATGCCAGAAGCACCAAGGCGAAGCTGCACCTAGTGACGGCGGTGTGATTGTCTCATGCCTAGACTGCTTCTTGGATGGGGGCAACCTCTACATCTTCGTGTATTCTGTGTCCCCTGCCTTCTTCCTCGCCAAGGCACGTGGTGGCACCTGCACCCTCGCCCCCTCCGACTCCTCTTCCCTCGTTCTCCACCGCGCCAAGTACCTCCTCACCAACGGTTTCGGTGCCTACAGCCTCTTCAAAAACAACTGTGAGGACTTCGCTATCTACTGCAAGACCGGCCTCCTTGTTGAGACGGTCTTCAGTGTCGGGCGCAGCGGCCAGCTAACCTCTGTCACTGCTGCAATTAGTGCTGTTGCCTCATCTCCCCTGCGTTTCCTCACCAGCAGTGCTCCTGGCCTCGCTGTTGTCACCACTGGCATGTATTGCATGGGGCGTTATGTGTCCGACATTGGCGTTAGGAGGGATGTTGTCAGGGTCTCTGTTGAGCGACTTGTCGAGAGAGCTGAAGTTTCTTCTGCAACACAAGAAGGGGGCTGATACTTACATTAATTATGCCTTCGCCTCCTTCCCTTGTTGATGTAACAGTCAAATGTTGTCGTTTTCTTTTCTGGTTGTGGTACAGTTGTTGTGCTGGCAGTAGAAAGTACCATTTCAAGCTTAAAGTTGTGAATTTGTCTGTGGATAATTAAGCGAGGTGAAGGATGTTACTGGTTAATTTTGTTCCTGATATGAATTTGTGTAGCACCGTTTGAATTATAATGAATGGAACATGCTATGTTATTAGATATTGTAGAGCTTGAACATTTGGGTTACTATTTATCTACAGTATCCTTTCTGGTCTTTTTTACTTTCTGATTTGATCCCAGATCTATATGCCCCTTTTTAGTTAGTCCTAAAGAAAGGCGCAGAGCGCGCAACTGGACATTTGCATGCCTCTACTTGTTGTGGGTGCATATTTAGTGTTGTCTGTTAGTGCTTGCTTTCTTCGAGTGCTTTTCTTGCAATCTGGACTCTTGTTTATCATCTAAACAGCTCTGATTTTTCAGGGTATGTTTTGTTTTCTAATTCTTTTTCAGATGCCTGGGGTTCATTCTATCTTATTGGAGCACTTCTCTAGGGTATTGCGTTTCTTGCTTTCCTCTCTGCATCGGAGAACAAGTGCTCGGGTGCATAGGGAAAATTGCCATCGCTCTTTCATTGTCAGATCTTTCAGGGTCTACTTCTTTTTTCAGATGCCTGGGATTCATTCTACCTTATTGAAGCACTTCTCTGCTGCATGCATTTCTTGCTTTCCTCTCTGCACTGGAGAACAAGTGCTTGGTGCATAGACAAAATATCGATGGCTCTTTCACTGTCAGATCTTTCAGGGTATGTTTTTTCTACTTCTTTTTGAGATGCCTGGGGTTCATTCTACCTTATTGCAGCACTTCTCTGCCGCATGCATTTCTTGCTTTCCACTCTGCATCGAAGAACAAGTGCTCGGGTGCATAGACAAAATTGCCATCGCTCTTTCACTGTCAGATATTTCAGGGTATTGTTTGTTTTATACTTCATTTTCAGGTGCCTGGGGTTCATTCTATCTTGCTTGAGCACTTTTCTTCTGCATGCATTTCTTGATTTCCTCTCTGCATCGGAGAACAAGTGCTTGGTGCATAGACAAAATTGCCATTTATCAGATCTTTCAGGGTATGTTTGTTTTTAAATTCTTTTTCAGATGCTTGGGGTTCATTGTACCTTATTGAAGCACTTCTCTCTCGCATGCATTTCTTGCTTTTCACTCTGCATCGGAGAACAAGTGCTCGTGTGACAGACAAAATCGCTCTTTCACGTTTACATGTAAGATCTTTAGGGTATGTTTTATTTTCTACTTCTTTTTCAGATGGCTGGGGTTCATTCTACTTATTGGAGCACTTACTCTGCTGCATGCGTTTCTTACTTTCCTCTGCATAGGAGAACAAGTGCTCGGGTGCATAGACAAAATCACCATAGCTCTTTCACCGTTGGATCATGACGTTGGACAGATAGGCGGCTGCTACTGACTTCTTTGTATGTACTGACGGCATGTCTCTCTCTCTCTCTCTCCCTTGATCAATCTCGAGCATCTCTCCTCTTTCATCTCTCCAGCAAGGCTAGCTGATGTAGGCTTTAGGATGGAGCATAGTAATGCCTTCTCTTTTCGCCCCCTGTCACTTGGTCTGCTTGATTCCTGCCTAATTGTTGTTGGCACCATATTGATTTTTCTATTCTTGTTTTGATGAATGTACCTTAACGGGGAAAAATCTGCGACTTCCAGTCGCTGGGAAGTTATGTGAGGAATTTTTTTTATAGAATTAGTAGTTTTTAGTTAATACCCCTATTCAAGCTTAGCATTACTGTTAGTTTAATGAGTTATTTCTTAATTTAGGTTAGGTTATTGTTGTAAAATTCATAACTAAACTGTTTGCAACACAAATGTTGTTTACCTTATCATCACAAAACATTGCTCTTACTATGAAACCTCAACAAGCTCTCTGGCTATTTGGTAATTGTAATTTCTCAAATTGAACTTGTGTTTCTTTCATTCTTTTTGGACTGTACTATTATAATTTAAATGCCTTGGGAATTGTTTATAATATTTATTTTAGGTCATCAGGTGTGACTCAATTTTTGTCCTTGGTGTTTCTAAGATCTCATTGTGAGGGTATGAATGCATTTTCTTCACAGGTACTCTTCCACTGAAGCCTTTGCTTACTTTCATTTTTTTCTTGTACTATTTTGAACTAAAGGTCTTAGCCATTTTTTATGATGTCTCTATTTTAGGTCATCATATAATTGAGGAAATTTCTGTCAATGGTGTCTCTAGGATCTCTTCCTGAGAGGAGCTACAAATACATGTCTCCTTCAAAGGTACTCTTTCACTGAAGAATTTGCTTATTGTCATACTTCATCCTCATGGGTTTTGTTATGATTTCAAGCGTCGGAAAAAGAAAAGAAAAAAAAATAGAAGGCTCCAAATTATTTAATCATGCATTTGCTTTCTCGCTTGTAGAAATCACGCATATGCTTTCTCGCCTATGTATTCATGCATTAAGCTATCCTTTTGAGATGAAAGTGTGGATTCACCAATTTATGAGACTTTTGGTGGGTTAGCCAGTTTTGAGCAAATAAAGTTTACGGCCCTATTTCATTACCTATATTTATATACCTTGGGGGAGAAGAGAGAATGGATCAGAGATGGGCCTGCATGTGTATATTTTGAGTATGGAATTTCGTTTGGTCATCAAATTTGTCCTTTTGTCATTGGCTATGCTGGTTTTTAGCTTTGTTTGCATTATGTTTTTTGGTGTAGATTGTTTTAAAAACCATCTACACAAATAGAGCATCTGGAGGATTATAAGTAGTTCATTAAATAATGAGGTAAAAACTGACAAAATTTTTGAACTTTTTTCTGACTTCCATTTTTCATCCAAATTGTCAAATTTTGGTTTCCTTTGTCACTTTCTTTTCGTGTTTCCTTCTTTTAGGTGTGTTGTAATTAATGCATTGTTAGGTGTATAATCTCACCATTCCTTGTCATGTGAGGGGGTTTCAAGAGTTTGTAAGAATGACATGCACTTGCGTCCCAGAAAACGAAGATCATGAGAATGAGTTGTGTAGAAAATGGCTTACATTTTTTGTTTTTGTATCTTTGGTACTAGCTAGCCCTTTTTTATTCTTGCAGCAAGATAATGTTGGGAGTAAGCCTAAAATTGGTGCTTTCTTCAATTGCAACCAATGCCTCAAATAAGTTCTAATAAACTTTGCTTTGAAATTTACCGTGTGATGTTTGCTAAGAAATTATATTGGGAGTAAAGCCAAGATATTATGAGTGTAATCTTGAATTTGAAGCTGCCGAGAAGCTTTTTACCAAATAAATGAAATATTATTTTCTTCTGGTTTATATTTTATATCTTATAGTATAGTACCAGGAAAAGGTTTGCCCGTGTTTCTCCTAGCATTTTATATTTTTGTGAGAGAAATGGATCTAATTGCTAATGTACATTTTCTTGGTATTGGAACTATGCCTACAGCATATGCTAAACATAGTTTTACCATTTAGCATTCCTACATGACATTAATCATTTCTGCTACATGAATTCTACTGGTAATTTGTTCTAGACAGTGCGTTCTATGTTGCTGTGGTGCTTCTGACCTAGTAGTTCTTATCAGATTTTGATTTATTGTCTTAAATCTAATGGCCAAGGAGTCCTTATCAGCTTATAAGGTGTCAGTCTTCAGGATTTTCAGATTCATTAAGTTCTCTCCAACGTTTTAATCCAGATAATTTCATGTTATTATCGTAGTAATATGTTAACATCGATGTTGGCAATCAGTAGTACTTGTGTAAGACCAGATTGGATGGACGGAGGGGCCAGATCGGGCAGAGCTGATGTTTCGGGTCCGTAAGTCAAGAATTTGGAGTCATAAAGGTACATGCATCAAGACGGATTCAGGATTCTAGTCAGGGATTCAAGATTTATGGTAATTTTTAGGGGTTCGAAATGATGTTTATTTTTAGAAAAAAATTATTTTACATGGTCATTTATGCAAAAAAAATTCAAATACACGCTCATTTTTGAATTTTTTTTTAATATATATGATTATTTTTGAAATTTTTTTCCGAGGGTGCAGCTGCACCTCCTCGAGCAACGTGGCTCCGCCACTGCATGCATGCAGACTTTTTTACGCATATTTGTCCCAAAAATCAGCCAAGAACATTCTTCATTTACAACTACGTGTTTCATTCCAATATGTTTCAAACTTGCCAGACTAGAGGGAGATAATAGAAACCAATGAAAAATCCAATCATAATTGAAATCGGTTAAGAAAGAGATCATTAACAGGCCCTGAGAAGAGTAATCAAGATAAGTGAATATCTCACTAAGGAAAGCGTTAAATGTAAAACTAGTTGAACTGGGAACTGGTACCCAAAGGAACAGCACCATAGTACCAAGGAATTTGTATATTGATACACCCGTGATCTAATAGATTGTCTAAATGGGATAGAGAAACCAAAATGATGCTCACAAACAAGATTGAACAAAAGCAGTAAACTGCATGGAAATAAGTAAAAGTTGAACCAGTTTTCATCTTCACAACAGATCAGAACAGATGAAAGTGGTTCCATTGTTGCAGCGATCCTCCGGTCATGATAGTGGTATACACATGCTTTCAGAACTTTTACTATGCTAAGAGTGCTTGCACGATTAAAATTCGTGGAGTGAATTGCCGGAATCAGTTTCAACTTGTGCGCAGACAAGTTGTTTCCTGAGATGTTCTGACAGCATATTTGACTGATGAAATTTGTTCAGAGTTGCTTTGTTGCACGAGTCACTAGCCAATTGAGATTCTGATAACGGACGCACTGAATCACCACCGCACGGAAGTTTGGGCACTTGGTACCAACTACCAAACGAGTTGACTTCGGTTTGTGACGTGTCCGTACTCGTGCAGACCATGTACCGAACGCGGTACGAAATTATGTGCATTTCGTGTTTTTGAAGTGCCCGAACATGTATGGTCATGTCATTTTCATGTGGCAAGTCATTTTATTAAACCGCTACTTGTCGATTTAACATTTATTAGTATTTATTTTTCAATGTATAGGATGTATTATTGTAAAAAAAAATGAATAGATTATGTTTGGCAGTTTGGGCAATGAAGAGTTTGGTGTGATTATTTTCTCGTTAGCAATTTTCTACGAGAGATAGAGACAACGAGGGGGAGAGAAGGAGAGCAGAAGAGATCAACTTTTGGGGAAAAAAAATCCAGACCGAGATGATTTTAAGTTTCTAACAACGTTTCCATTGTGATTTTGCTAGGCAAAATAACTCGATTGGCAAAGGACCATTGGGTTGCATAAATACTTTGTGAAAATTCTTATCTTCGGTTGCATCGTGAAAATAAGGATATGAAATTTCACTGAATACTTCTGTGGAAATTCTTATCTTCGGTTGCATCGTGAAAATAATTATGAAAAGAATTATTTAATGCTAAAAAAAATATATATATCAATTGTTGTTTATGTAACTGAAATGTTATCTTAATTTTTTTTCGTCCTGACATCATACTAGATTTGATATAAAAACTACAAAGTAATACAAAATTGTCCTGTCGAACATGAAAAGGTGATGTAGAAGAATACAAAATTCCATCATACCAAACAAACGCCTAATTTTAAGGCCCTGTTCAGAGCAACTTTTTTTCGTGGTATGGTATTAATGGGTATGGATAGCCTCTTTCTCTTTTGCCTCGTTTCCGTCGTGGAAAAAAATAAATTCTGTACTGGATATGGGATTAGTGGGTATGAGTACGGAGTTTTCGAAATCGTGTCTGAAAGTGTCACGAAATGGCACGGTACGATAAAAATACGACACGGTTAAGACACGGTACAGGACACGACACGGTACTGTTCACGTGTCGTGTCTTAAGTGTGTCGTGCTTAGGTTTCCTACTGTAGGACACGGCACGACACAGAACGTTTACGAGGAGAGACACGACACGGCACAACACGACACGGAACGACACAAGAACACGTCTAGACACGGTACATTTAGACAGGACACGATGGCACCGCACAACACGGATAGACACGACACGACACAGATAGATACGGATAGACACGAAAGTTCAAATTATTTTGAAATCTTTTGCATTTATTAATTATTCTATTTTAAACTTTACAAATTTTAAAAAATAAACGTTTAGACACGAGTCACGACATAGTTAAGACACGGTTAAGACACGACATGTTTAGACACGACAAATTTAGACACGACAAGTTTAGAGACGGCATGTTTAGACACGACACATTTAGACACAACACGTTTAGAGACGGCACGTTTAGACACGACACGGTAAGCACGACACAGTTAGGCACGTAACGGTTAAGACACGACACATTTAGACACGGTGTGCCTAAACGTGCCGTGTCTTAATCGTTCCGTTCCGATCCCTTTCAATTTTTGGCACGACACAGAACGACACGGTAAAAATAATAAAATATTAACAGTGCCGTGCCAAGCCGTGTTTGGAACAGAACGGTACGAATTTAGAACACCAGAGTACATCTTTCTCTTTTGTCTCGTTTCCAGTGTCACGAGAAAAAATAAATCCAGTCCGACTAAATTTGTTTACCCAAAGATTTGTACTGACTCCAGCGATCCTCAAAGAATTGCATCTCTTTCCCTTTTCCAAAAAGGGGCAGTCGAACATAGGAGTGTCAACGAAACTCTTTTACTTTTTTACTTGATATGTATAATATTCAATAAGATATGTATGAGTAAGATTTTTTTTGTTTGTTTATTGAATATGGATATAGGTACGGTCTTTTTCGTTAGCTAAACGAATAAGGATATGAGTAAGAGCTATTTTGTACCTGTTATTCTATAGGATAAATATAAAATAATATATATAAATATAAATAAATATATATACTCTATTTTAAAATCTGTAAAAATAATTAATCTATTAGTATTTAAGTTTTTAGGAGGCCATCTAATTATTTGTCATCTTCTTAACAAAACTCTTAATTTTCAATAGAATATTAACGTTTGTCTCTTGAATTCTATCAAAATTAATTTCATCCAATTAATTATTTATTTAATTTTACCATCCTCTCATTTATTTTTTTAAAACTGTAAATATAATTATAACTCTAGTCTAGTATTTCATATTATATATTATTTTTTTCTTGTTAATGTATATGCATTACTTTCACTCGTGTTGTTCTTGTGTTTATGAAAAATATTTAATTTTAGTTGTATTTGCGTAAAATATGATTTGCTTATAAAAACTGAAAAATATTATATTAATATTGCTCGTATCGTCCGCTATCTATTCGTTATTCTATAATTTTAATGAGTAAGGATAAGATAAGGTAAGTTAAATTTTAACGAATAAGAGTTGAGACTTGAGAGTATGTATACGAAAATAGCTCCATTGGACCCATAATGTACCATTGACACCCCTAACCCAATTTCAGAATTTCCCTGCTGCCCAACAGGGCCTAATTCTATATACTCATGTCTCAACATTGAGGCACCATTCATTTCCACAGTGCTATGAACAATGTTTTTACTGTTCGCGCTACAGTAAAAATCACCGTATATAATATTTTTTTTTCGATTTTTTTCTCCTGTTGCTTTTTTATTTAAAAAATTTATTATAATTTTATTATTGTAATACGAAATTTAAAATTTAACTTTTTCACGCGGAACACGAGTCGAACGCTAGTATTCCCATAATTCCCATGGGAATTTTGTCAAACCAAACAGGAAATCTAGTACCCTAAACCCTCAATATCACTAAAGCCCGGCATTTTGTTTTCTCCTTAGCGAGAGCTCTCCTCTCTCTTCAAGTCTTCAGTCGGTCTCAAGCCGCCATGTCTACCCTTGCACGAATCAAAACCTTCGACGAGTTCGCAAAAGTTCATGCTTTCCTCCTGGCAAATTCTGGCATCCCGTTGCACCTCCATCGTCGGTTGTTCGCCAAGCTTTCATCAGAGACCTTTGACGGTGGCCATTTCTTCTCCGTCGAGCCATGCGAAGGCGGGAGGCAGCGCCGCCTCGTACTCTCAGCTGAGTCACTTTCGAAGGAATGCGATGTGTTCCTTGTTGATCACGCCTGGTCCTTTCGCCTCCCCGACGCTCTCAAACAGGTTCATCTCATCTCATGTCATTAAACACTTTAATTGAAAACAAGGTTACTGTTTAAGTGCACAATGCCATGAGCTCTTTATGCATTCGGGTTAATGTCATATAAGTTTTTGAGATTTTGTGCAGTTGAGGGAAGTGCCAGGATTGGCAGAGAGGATGGCGGCTCTGATGTGTGTTGACCTTGATAAGAAAGGTGAGACTGAAGAAACAGAGAACAAAGAAACAGATCCGAGCGAAAGAAGTAAGATTGCATTTGAAATTGTGGATAAAGAGATGTGTAGAGTGAAGGAGAATGGGAGGGAAACTGCTGTATGGTTGGAATTTGAAGAGCTGGGGATTGACGATGAGATGCTTTGCTCTCTTGATCTGTCAACTAAGTTCCCGGTTGGCTACATTTTTTGACCATCTTACTTTAAAATTAAAATTTAACCTATATCTGCTCGACTTTGGTATCTATCATTATTTTTGTTTTACTGGTTGGGCATTGGTTCTCACAGTGTTGACGGACTAATATTCGGAGCAAATAAAGAATTATAGTGAAAGTGTGTGACCTTGTTATGTACAAGTATGGTAACCATTATTGGCATTGTAGTAGCATATATTGCTTAGTTGTGGAAGAAATACTAGTCTTCCTTTTATCCATATTGGCCTCAAATTCATCCTCTACTATCGAGCAACAAGCAAGCCAAGAAAATAATAAAATAGAAAAAAGGGATTTGGGGAAGAATGGGATAAGGGTCATATAAGTACCATTCAGTCCGGTAAACACTTTAACCTAACTCTTTAGTGCAGACAGAAATATTAATCCTCCTTATACTCTTAAGCAATCACAAAGGAAAAGGATGAAATATGGTAGTGGTGGTACACTTGCAAGGACACTATTTTATTGGTATTATATGGTCCTGTAAATACTGATTGCTTTATGGTTCTGAACCCAATTAAATTTTATTTGATGATTATAAATTCATCTGATCTAAGTCTATTACATAACTGCAAAAATATAATATCAAGGTCCTTGTTGCTAGTTACTTTTTTGTATTCTTTAAGAAATTGTCTTATACTGATTTTTGTTTTCATGTTCTCAGAACTTGGTCGCCCTTAACCTATGGGGAAACAAGCTTCAGGATGCAGATAGAATAGTGCAAGAAATCACCAAATGTAAAAATCTGAAAGCTCTCTGGTTTAACGAAAATCCAGTTCTAGATAGCTGGTAAGATTAAAATCTTGTCAACTTTGAACTATTTTATTATTTTTCAAGAACATTGTCTATTTTGCACTGGTCATATCATTTTTTTTAATCTTTTGTTTGGTGGTTAATGTAATTGCTAATTCTTTATTGAGCTTCATGTAGAGATACAGATATGTATATAACATCAAATATGTACCATACCAGCCAGGTTGTATACAGTTTGTATTATATTTTTCTTTAGCAACATCTTTAATGTCTGATTTCAAAATTACAGTTCTGATAGGATTGCAAAAGCCATTACTGAGGCTCTTCCTGCATTGGAAATATACAACTCATGTTTCACTTCCAAATTTGGTTCATGGGCATTAAGTTTTTGCGGAGGTATTATTGGACCAGACACTCTTGACGTCTCAATGGATAGCCCTATTACTTTGAGTGGGATTACTTCACTTAACCTATCTAATAGAATTATTCATAAGCTACCTGAGGTGAGCTGCGCTGAAATTGCTCCATATTTCACACTCAAATTTGGTTTGATCACTGTGGTTTTTGTTCCTTGTGTCATGTTAAATGGTTGAGTGCTGTTGTTGAAAACTTTCAGACATTTTCTCCTAATACCCTGCCGAGTCTTTCACAACTGAATGTTAGAGGCAACCCATTAGACCAATTGCCACCAGGAGAAGCACTGAAGCTGCTTAGCTGTTTTACTTGCTTGAAAGAACTAGAGGTAATTTCGCTCATATTTTCTCAATATCCTAATAAAGATATTCTGCTTAATAGAAAGCATATTGAAGAAATTTAATATCTATCACGACATTGGTATTTGATGATTTCAATTTTGTGTTCAATTTTAGGTTGACATTCCTGGACCTCTTGGGAACAGTGCTATTGAAATAGTGAACTCATTGCCTAATCTCTCTATGTTGAATGGGCTTAGTACATCAGATATAGTAGAAAGTGGAAAACATGTGGTGGACACTGCTCTTGTGCTGCGCCTGCCAGAATGGGACCCCATGGACCCTCATCCTGACAAGGTGATTTCTGCCATGTGGCTCTATCTCATGACATACAGACTTGCCGATGAAGAAAAGATTGACGAAACACCTGTTTGGTATATTTTGTTGTTGAATCTGTTTCCCTTTTGAACTGTTTTCTGAGATAAGTGATTAATTTTTCTTTACTTTCAGGTATGTGATGGATGAGTTGGGGTCAGCATTGCGGCACAGTGACAACGCGAACTTCAGGGTTTCTCCTTTTCTCTTCATGCCAGAAGGAAAATTGACTTCAGCCGTAAGGTACTTGTATCATAAATAGATATATTATTTTGATTTATGCATTTGTTCCTATTTGGAAACTTTTATTTTGGATTGCAAGCTGGGATCTTGTTAATTTCCATAACTGTACTGATCAGGTTTTGACCATTGTAAGTATATTATGTTTGTCAGAGATCAATTTTCATCCAATCATGCATTCTTTGACATGGAAACGTAAATAGATCCATGTAAATACCTGCCAATTTCTGCTTCTTATTAGCTGATTCTGGTATGAATATGCAGAAATTGACTGAGCTTTGATAATATCTGTAAGTGGTACCTTAATGTCATATATCCAAACCGTATATATCTAGAACAAAGTAGTAACAAAATATGTTTGCATATATTTGGAATTCTGTTACCACAGACTTTGTTTTTTTCAGTTATTCAGTTCTATGGCCAACTAGGGATGTTCAACAAGGAGAAGAGTGTACGCGTGATTTCCTTTTTGGTATTAGTGAGGATAAGCAGCGGTCTGCTAGGCTTACTGCATGGTTTCATACGCCTGAAAATTACTTCATTCAGGTAACGTTCTTTTCTTTTTCATTTCAGATTTTGTATTAACGCATACTGTACATACTGGTGTTATTGCTGGCAACCATCAAGGATTCAAATTTTGGTTACCAGTGTGAACTGCTAGTACTTCAGCATCGTGTCCTTCATAAAATAAATTTCTTGCCAACTTTATTCTTTTTTTCTGTAATGTGCCAGATAATTATAATATTTTATTTTCATTAATAATATTCAATGCTTGTTTTCACAGGAATTTAGAAAATACATCCAAGAGCTAGAATCAAAGGCATTGGGTTCACCTAATGATGATTTACAAAGAGATACAAGACCGATTACTGGAAGTGTACTACACAGTGATGGCCTTCCTCTTCGAGTTTTTACTGATATACCACACGTAGAGGAGTTTTTGACTCGGCCTGAATTTGTTCTTAGTAAGCGCTTATTTTTTTTCAGTGTACAAATCCAAACCAGTCACAACTGTGCCAACTTTTTATCAACAGTGCATTTAGTGTTTTGGCATAGGAAGATCTGATAACATTACTTCAGACTTGTTTGCATCACATGTTATTGTTGATCAGGTTCTTACTAAAATGAAACATAATAATCAGTGTTAAAATGTTGGTAAATTCTTTAATGGATCGGAAGCAATAGAGACCATTCATTTACAAGATCCAACGGTCTTTATGAAATAATTTTAGATGCTCCGAATTTGTTTTCATCAAGATTAACAAAAAGAGAAGTCGGAACACACTAAGCCCAAAAATAGAATCCATAGCAGACTTGCTCTTAAATGTAATATATTAATTGTCTAGCAAATGAGCCGAAGGATGCTGATATCATATGGACAAGCTTGCAAGTGGATGCGGAATTGAAGACGGCACTGGATCTGAATGATAACCAGTACACAAATCAATTTCCTTTTGAGGCTTGCCTTGTCATGAAGCACCATTTAGCTGAGACGATCCATAAGGTCTTCATTGTTCAACCTTTTTTTCACTACTTTTTTTAATTAAGGTCCTCGTTATATTAGAGGTGAGGTCCAATACCCAATTCTTTTAAGGTGCTCATTCCCCTACAAACCCCAGCCCCATTTGATCCCTTGACCTCCCCCTGGGAGGCTGTGTCGCTACCAACTGCACTACGCAGCAGGGACTTTTTTACTATAATTCTAAATTGTGCATTCTTGTGCTTGTATTTAGCTTTTTTGAACTTTCAATAAAGCTCACACTCTCTTGGATGAAACCATTAGAGCTTGCTGTATCCAAGTACAGACAAATTTCAGCATTTTTGTGCAGCTGTTTTGCCAAACCTGAAACTCAACTATAGAGCATACTTCTGAAGAATCATAGCAACTAATTAATAATCTTATTTCTTGTTTACTTCTTTTTGTAAAAGGTGGAAAGATTCCAGCAGTTTCCATTGAATTTGGGAACTTCAAAAACAAATGTGTTAATACTTAAACCTGAGAAACTCCTGAAATGTTAGGTACCAATGAGATGTCTAATTAAACCCACAAAAATCATTCCCTAAACCAGTGAATCTCTTACCAACAAAGGAGTACAGAATCTTACATTCAACACCCTATGGAAATAACAAATCAGAGCATAAACCCTGATTTTAGCTTTGAATTTTGTTCTGTTCTCATCTCCATGGAAATCTGTCTATCTTTTCAATTTGTATCATGTGCTCAGAGTTTGGTGCCAGTCTTCTATTCCATCCTGTCTGAAAGATTATAGGGCAAGTCCGACCCATTAAACACAAATACCCTTCAAAATGCATTTGTTTAGGACTTTAGGGTAGGTCCTCCTTGTGTAACAGAATTCACAAATAAGAGTAATACAGTTATTGCCAATGGAGACATCCCTATCTTTACAGCTGTTCCACAGATTAGATGTAGACCCAGCTTTTGATGTGATTCTTTTTTAATTAAAAAAATTAAATCAACCTGGAACCGATTTGGTTCTATTAACAACAAAGCCTTTAGTCCCAAACAAGTTGGGGCAGGCTAGAGATGAAACCCAATATATAGGTTTTCTAGACCCATTAGGTTCTATTGCGACATATAAATGGTGATGGAGGCTCTCATTATCCTGACGGAAGTGACAATGTTATGTTATCCCAGCTCCTTTCCAAAGATTGTCCATTGTCAGATGGCCTTCTGTAAGCCCAACTGCATGAAAGTTCAAATTTTCATCAGATTTTTGTATTAAAAAAAGAACCTGTCAATGGAACCTACTGCAATTTAGAACATTGTATGTGGACTTAACTACAAAATTTCCAATAGATTTCTATACTGATATGACATCTTTATTACCTGGATCTATCTGCAAAATACAAGATTCTTTATCCTGTATGAGATTCCCTTGCACCCTGGATTGAATTTGTCACCCTCCCCCCCCCCACATTCTAGACTCTTCAATAAACCAGTTATTTGTTTTAAGAAATACCATATATGGAAACTGAATAGGTAAGATATTATCTCCACAACAGAGAGAGATTGGTGCTATTTCTCACAACCTTCCTGATTCCAAAATTCACTAATCTAGCCACTTCATCTTTTTATTTCTGTATTTTTAAGAAATTTCGTAGATTGAAGAAAACACCCTTTTTGCATGTTTCCACAGTCACAAGGATCATCAGAGTGGCTTCAGTCCACATATAACCTTGAAACACAACTCTCTCAGCTCATAGGAGATTTCTTGGTGAGAAAAAACGATGGCCTCGATAATCTGTGGATACTAAAACCGTGGAATATGGCACGCACCATAGACACGACTGTTACTGGTGATTTATCAGCAATTATAAGGATGATGGAAACTGGCCCCAAGATATGCCAGAAGTATATAGAAAGACCAGCTCTGTTTGGTGGGAGGAAGTTTGACCTGAGGTACATTGTCTTGGTCCGGAGCATGTGCCCTTTGGAGATATTCCTCTCAGATGTTTTTTGGGTACGTTTTGCAAGTTTTGCACAAAGTTTGTCTTGCATCAGTTTTGCTATTTGACAAATTAGAAATTCATGTGTAGCGTGCGTGGAAAAGATCAAAATGTCAAATGTTGTTGTTTTGTCTAGAACATTGGAAAAGATCAAAATGTCAAGTGTTCTTGTTTTGTCTACATCCTTCTCCTAGCATCAGGAATTTGACCGTAACAAGCAAAGCTTGCTATATCTCTTACGTTTGTTAGAGAAAATAAATGTTATTTTGAATTGTATCATGTTTGCAATTTGCAAGGTGATACATGAAATTCGTCTATTGTTTTTTTTTTTCTTTTGCCCATATTAACTGTTATCATGACACTCACTTTTCAGGTGAGGTTAGCAAACAACCAGTACAATTTGGAGAAGAGCAGTTTTTTTGAGTATGAAACTCATTTCACTGTGATGGTAAGCTTTTTTTTTTACATTCTGCTAGTTATCTTATAGGTCTTAGGGGTGCACGAATAATTTTGATGATCTTTGCAACAATATTTATTTTATTTATATAATTATGTTGCAAATAATTAAGTTGAAGAGAACCTTCGGGAGTTTATATTCTTTTTTTTACATATTTAATTATAAGAAGCTTTTCTCTGATGCTACTTTCAGAATTACATTGGAAAGCTCATTCATAAGAACACGCCTGATTTTGTCAAGGAGTTTGAAGAAGAGCATCAAGGTTGTGTACCTCTCTAATCTCTATTTGAAGTAACAGGCAAAGCGCTATAAGAATATCTTGTTAAACAAACAAAATGATTGCAATGTTTGCATGCACATTTTTAATAGCGAACAAGACAGTATGAATGGTGGTGCTACTGCTGCATTTCAGCTGTGTTCTAAAATAAAAGCCTAACAACATTCTGTTATTTTGCTGTTTCCATAGTTTACCGTTCTCTCCCTCAATATAATTTATTTACGAAATCATAGTTACAAATCTATCCATATAAATTTTCTTTTTGTGCTGTAGTGAAATGGATGGAGATTCACAACAGGATTAGAAAAATGATAAGGTGCATATTTGAGTCAGCTGCATCAGTACAGCCAGAGATGCATAACCCTCGATCTAGGGCTATATATGGGATTGATGTGATGCTTGATAGCTTTTATATGCCTAAAATATTGGAGGTACATCTGCTTCACTCTAATCTACTTTCTCTCTGGGTGAGATGCAGGCCAAGGAAACATTATCTGGGAAATAAACATATTTTGCTATACTTACCTTTTGACTGTTGCCTCGTTGTGGTGAGAAATTCAGTGCTAGTCATTCTTGGTAACTGTAACGCTTCAGAGATGATAAGGCCAGTTTAATATTTATAATGGCAGAATAAACCATAGCTGCAACATAACTTGCTAGTGCAAGTTTTTTACAATAGATCTTAAAAAAATGCTCACGTATACTAAAATTGTTAATGTGTAACATTCTGTGCAGGTGACATACTGTCCTGACTGTACAAGGGCTTGCAAGTATGATACACAAGCTATTTTTGGAAGCAAGGCATCCATTGAAGGTCGTGAATTTTTTAATAACGTCTTTGGTTGCCTATTCCTTGGCGAATCAACAAATGTAACACCAATTTAGTTTATTTCTTTCCTCAAACGTAGCAATTTGCTTGTAATCATGTTGCCCAGTTAAAATTTTGAAACTTGTTTTGTTATTTATTGTACGGTTGTGTACACGTGTTTATATATTTTTTTGAGGTTTTCTTGCATTAGTTGAAATTATCCCATGGCAACATTGCCATACCGACATTTTGAAAGAGAAATATGAAATGTATTAAAATGCTTTGACCGAACAATATTCAATCCTGATCTTATGACGCAATATTGAAGGAAACATCAATGTAAACATTTTAAATAGAGCAGGGTTAAAATAATATGCATAGTACATTTCATTTTGTACTATGCATATAGATACAGGTCATTAAATTGAGATTTAAGTTGCTCAATAAATTCTTCATATGAAAATATCGTAGGAAATCAAATTTCGTGATTTTTAGAGTTTTCTAACTATTTTTTAAAAACAGTCTAGATTTAATACTACAAAAGTGTCATTTCTAAATTGTTTTTAAAAAATATTTAAAAATAGCAAGAAAGCTTTAAAAATCACGAAATTTTATTTCCTACAAAATTTTGATATGAAGAATTTATTGAGCATCTTAAATATCAATTTAATGACCAAATTAAATACAAATAGACGCATAGTACGTTATGTGGTGTACTATGCATATTATTTTAGTGATGCTTTTTTAAATAACATTTTTTGAAGCACCAACATTGCGATATGAATATCAGAAATAATAACCATTCATCTTTTCGAGGTACAATTGTAAGATACCAAAAAAAATATAAAGTAAGATTCTAATTGCAGATGAAGGACAAAAACCATAGGGGTGTAAACTCCATCAAATACAATGTCAGTGGATTCTCATGACGTGCACTGATAATTCATTTGGTTCTACTTGATATGTGCTAACCAACAATATGACGAATCTATTTAGTAATATCACAAATTACAAATTGCATGATGCCCAATTATATTAGAAGGGAAAGCTTGCTGGTTCTGGTCGTTACAAAACCAAACTTCCAGTTCCAGGGTCGAAAAAGAAGCAGAAATGCTATAATTATTCATGTCTCATTCATCGTTGTGATTATCCATCTATTTATCTTTTGCATTTACTTGCAACTATTGTATTGGTTTAATGAAAAATAGAGTATGTGTTTCAGCCTCCTACTACTACTACAAAAAAATATTACTGCAAGTGAACCGGTACTCATTGCCAATGATGGGACGTGGTATAGTTTTCCCTATGTCACCGATTGCAGAGTAACATGTTGCTATATCGCATGGTTTGCTAAGCCTCTTTCTACCAAAACAATATAGATAGATTTTGAATTTTAACGAGAATCATATTTACTAATCAAAATTACCAATAACCATTGTCATGTAATTTCTTGTCTTTACTTAAAGTGCTCCAAATATCTGTTAAAAATTTGACAATTCGATTAGAAAGTTTATTTGAAAATTTTCCGTGATTTACTATTTTACCTAGGCTGAGCCATTTCAGTAGGATTGTAACGGATCGGATATTATCCGAATTTTTGCTAATTCGAATATTTTTAAATACAAATACAAATATGTATATATTATCCGATATATTAAACAAGATATATAATTTAGAAATACGAATACGAATAATTTCACATCTGCGATTTTTTTAACGCGGCAATATCCCTCTCTCTGCGTGAGTGGTTGCTCTGGAACATTAAGAGATGTTCAAAACGATCGTGGCTCGTGGCTCGTTTGAGATCGTCTCGAAAAAATTTCGTATATGTTCGTTCGTATTTGGCTCATGACTCGATGGGCTCATTCGTATTCAACTCGTATTACTCCTCAAACTTGAATCATTTCAGTTCATAGTAGCTCGATTCAGAATATTATGTGATATAATATAAATTAATAATATAATATATTCATCCAATTGTTAATGACTATTGATTTATTTTATAAATTTTGATTTTAAACTCTTAATTTTTTTATTTAAGTAATAAAATATTTCCAATTTATATGTTTTGTTAAAATTTTAAGTTATTAAAATGGTAAATATATTATTAAATAATAATCTAACAAAAACTTGTTCCGGATCTGTCTAAAAAAATTTCCAGACTCGCAACTTGCTCGAAATCAACTTTAAAGTGATTATTTTGAAGCCTGTTATGCTGTAACTAACAATTTCTTTGTATTTGTCGATTTGCAAAACAAAACTTGAATTTTACCATTTGTTATGTTTAAGAATGTTTGTAGGGACTTTTGAGCAAAAAAATAGCGAATCAAGAAGTGATGAAGAAGGAATTCAAGAACAAGTCCAGAATATCAAGATTAAGATAAAGAATTATTTAGGTTAATTTGTAAAACTCGGAATATTTAAGTTTGAGATCCAAAAGAGCAAATAAAAAAAATTCAGCACCTGACGTTATAACACCAGATTGTTTGAACCCTCGAATCAGGCATAGAAAAATAACTCGTGAATTTTGTTATGACACCAAAGTTGGCGTTATAACGCTAGACCAAAAAAGTTCCTTAAATTAGCTAAGTACCAAATTGCCAGAAAATTAGCTGATTGTCAAATTGTTAGAGAAGACAGTTATAATGCTAGCTTAATTTTCTGTGGAATTTGAATATAAAATAGGACACATTCTTTCGAAATTTCAATATAGCGTTATAACGATATAATTTGTACACAAATGGCATTATAATGCTAGACTTAATTTTGCTGTAATTGTGCCTGATCTGAAAATTATAAATATTTCGTACTATTGCCTTTCTTCTCCATGAATACCAAACCTCATTTTCTCTCTGTTAGAAGCACCCAAAACCTCCATTGATAAACCTTTGAGCCTTAATCCATTTTGCTAAAAGCTTCGTTTTACTTCTCAAATTTATATATTCAAACTAGATCAAAATCATTGTGTGAGATTTAAGAGATTATATATCTTCTCCATTAGTTTATTTAGCCCTTGTGCTACTTTGTTTTTGTTCTTGTAATCCTTTGTGTGTAAGCGGGCAAGGTTCAAATTTGTACAAGACTTGATGTTTAGTGCATATGGCTCGATGTCGGGGGGTCGAGAGTTCCGGAAACGTATACTCGTCAATAGACAAACTTCGTTAGTGCATGCATGATAACTTTGTTTGCAATTTCCTATATAAATCCTTGTATCAAGATTTTCAGTAAACACACATTGTTACCTATATATTTTATGAAAGTTTCAACAGAAAAAATGTTGCATTAGACTAAGTAAATTAATTATTTTAATTGTTTCCTCTATTTGTAATATTAAAAAAAATTACGACGACTACAATAATTCGTTGTCTTTTTTATAGATATAGGTAATAGGTCTCTGCTATATCAGATGTAAATTTTGCTGGTTTTGGTCTCTTCAAAGTTCGCACTATGATTTTATGAGGTCGATAAAAGAGAAAATAATAATATAATATGATATTCATCTGCAATGTTTAATATTACTAAGAAAGTAAAAATATTGAGATATTAAATAAAACTGAACTTACATAACTTACTAACATTTCCATTTAGCTTCAGAACTTAGTAATTCAAATTATTTAAGAATAATAAATTTCACATTGATAATCGTGAAGTAAACATATTTTTTTTATTATCGATATATCTTATATGTTGATGTGTTATCTCGTTATGAGTGATGGCTACGCCTATAAATTCTATACTGGTGGCTCAGCCCAACTTATATTGTTTTTTTATTATTTGATGAAAAATATTAGCATGTTAATTTGAAACTATTTTTTAATTCAGAAGTTCGTTTTTGTAATAACAAGTCTCATTTTTAAAAATAAAATTATCAATAATATTTTAATTTAGCTTTCCAATAATTTCGCCTTTTAGTAGAATTGAGCATCTCCGAAATGCATAACAATCGAAGGAAGAAGATTGTACACATTTTTTGGAATGATGCCTCCGAACTTTAAATGAACAACCCCTGCCTCACACAAACTTCGATTTCATGATAATTGCATGCATCCCTCATGTTCAATTTCAAAGGCGTTTTATCATTATTTATAAGTTTTGACGAATTCAACTGGAAGAGGAACTTATCACAAATCAAAATTTGAGCTAATATTTCTATTTGAAGTTTGCTGGAAGATGAGGTGGGGTTGTAGAGAATTACCCCTAATTTCTTTCAACACACATAACAAAACGACACTCACATAAAAATATCAACTAGCATGAATTGGACTAGAAGCAAATTGTATTGATATTTTTAGTATTTTTAAATAAAGATGAGAATCAAGCTACTTAAATATAAATGACTTAAAATTTTCACATTCAAATTTTGAATTCAGGACTTCTCACACAGAAGTCAATTATTGTTCTTAACTACTAGATTAGACTAAACACTGGTTCTCATATTTCTCAGTATTTAAAAAATCGTCAAATCAGAAATTGAATATGCTGCCATAGTCTACTTTGACAACAAATTATAGCAATGTGCCATAGTTTTCAAATGATACACATGAAACCCGTAAAAAATGAATAAAAAACATAGCCACCTGCCACCCCAAAAGTAACAACCAGACAGTGCTCAATCAAACGGTCCGAAACATGGCATAATTGTGCCGTAGTAACTATTGCAGCCGACGCTCGCTTAATTTTTTTTTAAGATGAAAATTCAAGAGCTATTCAAATATAGATCAACTAAAACTTTTTCATCCGAATTTCAAACCCATAACCTCTTATATAAAATTAGCCACTAAACTAAGAACCAAATCACTAACCGATTCTTAAGATGCTCACCTAATCACGTCCGAGCACATTGATGCCTTGGACTGGTTGGTACGTGGTGTCTCATGGATCCGAATCCGTTGTAACACAATACCGCGCTACAGCAAATGGACGATCTGAATCGACTGCCAACTTCATGATCGACCGCCAGCGATGAAAATCAAGAAGTCATTTATACTTTGACACAAATCTTGATGGAATCAATAAAAATCGAACGGTCCAGATGCTGCACTACACCGTCTCGCACAGCACTAGATCTGGTTCCGATGTCTCATAGGGCCCAAAAACAAAGCTAAACTGTTTTATTAGGATTAGTATGGATAAAAGAGGGCGTGTGGGATGAACGAATAAGCGAGTATTAGTGGTTAACTTAAAAATTTATAATACTGAATTCAATGTTGCCGTATAATTCACTTGTTTTTATCCAAACACTAATAACAACACTTCAGAACAGTTTCTAAACGCGAATAGATGCTATTATAGCACCAACCGAACACACTCTGAATGAATTAGAGAAGTTAATGACCAAATTTAATCGCACTAGTTACTAACCCAATAAAAAGATTAGGTTAGCAAAATAGCATCCCCCCTAATTCAATAATTCAGAATACTATTTTTTCACCCAAACACCAAATAGTGATTCAAAATAAGCACTAATTGAAATTAACATTGTTCTCACTATATTCAACCAAATCCCAAATAGTATAGTTGTAAAAATATTCCCGAGATGAAACCGACCACGACTGACCAAATCCGTTCACACAAATTATCAAAGATTTGTAAACGATTAGTTCCAACTATCAACCAACCAGAGGGACAATGCAAACTAATCAATCGACAAATCCATATCAAGACCGAGCAAACGAGATTGTTATGTTTGGATAGGCAATAAGATAGGAAATTCAAGGTTTGACAAGACTAAAACTTATATTTTGTTACTTCAAATAGACATGTAACAAATGAAATTATGGTCGATCAAACAAGAGCATGAAAATTTTAATATCATTTTCTAGTTCCTTCATCTCCTTACCTTCCTAGTTTCAGTCAGAAGATAAACCAACTGATAAAAAGGCCTAACTAACCACAACATCGAAATAATTTTAAATTCAAGCTAAAACACTAAGCCCTATCTGTGTGTAATTTCAAAATAAAGGAAATCAACAACATATCAACATTAACTTACAATTCAAATAATAAACTAAGCTGTATATTGCATTCAGTTACTAAGCAGATTTTGTTCACCGACAAACTGGAAAGGGCTGCAAGTAACTACTTACTACTGACACCAACGGTATTAAGCAGAAACAAACATCACAAGGCAGTTAACCAGATTGCAATTCAACATAACTTTCAACCAGCAATTAAACAAAACTGATATTTGTAACACAAATGTCTTGAACAAAGATCAAAACAAGTACTAATAAGTTCACAACAACAGAAAATATATTAAACCTAACAATAACCTTTGATCTAGATCTCATGCAGTCAACACAACAGCACCACCAGCTGCCTTGATCTTCTTCTCTGCAATCTTCGAAATGGTCTTGGCCTTCACAACCATAGGCTGAGATGGCAACTTCCCTTTTCCTAGCACCTTGAAGTACCCGTACTGCGTCACATCCACCATCGGCGCTGCCGCGTCGCCGCTCGCCTTCGCCTTCACCTCCTCCGGCACCATCGACCAGAGATTCTCGACATTGACGATCGGGCAGTGGAACCTGTTGCTGAGCTTGTGGAAGTAGCGCATACCTACCTTTCCGAAGTAACCAGGATGGTACTTGTCGAAGAGGATACGGTGATGGTGCATGCCACCGGCGTTACCACGACCTCCAGGATGCTTACGGTGCTTGCCGATACGACCGTGACCGGCGCTGACGTGGCCTCTCTTCTTCCTGTTCTTCCTGAACCGAGTCGTCATTGCTCAACTAGGGTTTTTTTTGTCGCGAGGAGGAAATCGAGGCGGCGAGAGGAAAGAGCGCAGCGCTAAGTTAGGGTTTGCGCTTGAGAATTGGTTTTATAGGTGATGAGGGTTTGTCAATATGAGATGGAGAAATGAACGGCGATGATGAGATAGAGAGAGAGATCTATGGTTTGGGCCTGAATCAACTGGGTTTGAATAAAGGTTGTATTGTTGAGATTTCTAATTATCTACTGAATAAAAGTTTTAGAACATGTTTACGGGCCTTGTTCAATATGGGCTAGGCTTAGAAACAAAAGTTAAATAAAAGAGACGATTTAAGCGATCATTACATACAACAATTATTAAGTTAACAGAAAATTGCTGTGTATCACCAATTATCGTACTGAATAGTGAACACGATATGAGGGGATTAGCACCAGAATTTGAGTGGAGGCCAAAACTTTTTTGGTTCTTTAGCTATAAAAATTGCTATCTCAGTTTGTAAATTAACATTGACATATGTATCATTATAAGCGGATGCCACACAATTACAGTTTTTTATTCAGAATTCAATTTATTTTGTTTGAAGCTCCTCAACAAGCGCCAGGACTGAGCCTTATCAAAGCTCAGTCATATGGGTGTAGGTTGGTGATGCAACGGTTGTATTCTTCGTTTTGTTATAACAATGGAGAGGTGATTTGTCACTTATATTAGTTTTTGGTTCGATAGATTGAAAGGAGAATTATCCTTCTCTCTTTTATTTTCCAATCTTTTTCAAGTTGCAGAAAATTCAAACATTTTTGTTAGTCAGGTTTTTAAGGATGGCTCTATCAATTTAGTATTTAATAGACAATTAAGAGGCATCTTAGAACATGAATGAAGCAAATTACAAGACATTTTAGATGTTTCTTTAGATCAAACAACTCAAGATAGAATTATTTGGAGATGGAATACACCTGGGAAATTCTTAGTACATTCATTTTATATTTGGCTAGATTATGGAGGTTTGCAAAATATTACTTATATAACATCATTTGGAAATCTAAATTACATTTGAAAATTAAAGTGTTGTGATTATTTAGAAGAAAGAAAATAAATACTAATGTTGCCTTGCCAAAAAAAAGAATGGAAAGGTGATGTAAAATGTAAGTATTTGTGATCAAAATGAAGATATTGATCATTTATTTGTAGGTTGTGTTTTCATAAGGAAATTTGGCAGTGGATATGTAGATATAACAATTTTTTTATTTGTTAGTACAACTTTAGAAGATCTTTGGAGAATTGATGCTATAATATCTTTAAAAATGCTTTGCTAGTTGAATTAATAAGAATGACACTCATTTGATATGTCTGGTTAGAAATGAATAAATTTTACTGATTTGATCAGGCTCCCAGGTCATTAAGAGGAATATCTATGCATAAAATTAGCCAATTATTTTTTTGGTGTCAAAACAACAATGTTAATTTTTTTTTAAGTTATATTTAATATTACCACAGAATGTCATGAACCTCCCAAATCATATTCTAAGAACATAAAAGTAGAGGGTGGCACTGAAAATAAGGGACAAGTTGAAAGTGTTTTAAATAAGAGGCAATGCAGTGGCTCTCTTGTCTAGACAAGACCAGACTGATATGTTGCAACTCACCAATATTTTCTTTTAGTCTTGTTTTGTTAGGAAGGAAAACTTGATTGTTTGTTTTGTAGTCTCATGATATGTCTTTATCTTTAAACTTGGTTGTTTTTTGTGTATGTTTTTGTTTCAAAACTTAGACTGAATTAGGTAATTTCTAGGTAGAAAAGTTTAGATCCGGAGTCGTTAGACAGTCTTTATATCAAGAATCTAGTACTGTGCTATACCATGTAGCGCAGTAGCATGGATCATCTGATCTGTTTTTTATTGTATCAAGATTCGTGTTAAAGTTTAAATTTTTTTTTATTTTCATCGCTGACGGTTAATGCGAAATTGACGGTCGATCTTGACCGTCTACACTGCGCTATACCGTGTTACACAATGACAGATTTGGATCCTTATATCAAATGTTTGTTTTTTATGTAATAACGTCAGGATTTTAATCTGTTTCAACGAAACATGTGGGTGTTTCTCATTTTGGTAAAAAAAAAAGTAATATATATATTTATATAAATTATCGCGACATAGATACAAATGCGCTAACTTGTGTCTAGCATTTTCAACTGGTAACGGGAGCTGATACGTAGATACCAAATTTGATATCAACTATTGATATCGATTTTATTATGCATCTTTAGTTGAGTTATCATGCACATTATTTGAATTATTATGCATGTTATTTTTTGTAATGAAATAGTTATACATGTCGTCGATTTTATTATGCATCTTTAGTTGAGTTATCGTGTACATTATTTGAGTTATTATGCATGTTATTTTCTGTAATGAAATAGTTATACATGTTATTTTTTGTACTGAAATAGTTATGGTATAACAAGCATAATAACTCAAATAATGTGCATTATAACTCAACTAAATATGCATGATAAAATCGATATCAATAGTTGGGTATCAAATGTGGTATCTACGAAACATTATTCGTAAATAAATATATCAAAGATCATCTGTAATTTATTATTTTATTTTGTTGAATTTTCAAGATCTTATGCAGAAATTTGAGTTAAGTCTTAAATGTTTTATAAAGCACTTTATATGATCATATCGCAATTTTTAAAGTTCATGCGGTCAATCAAAATCATAATTTACATGTGTTATTTGAAAAACTTCTTACATATCAAATTTTACATTTTAAATGAGAATGCCATTGATAATGAACATGACGAGTATGTCATATCATCAGTACATTCTCTACTTAGCATGCTCTGTTTTGACTCTCTCTAAAACACCATTTCAATGACAATGCCATTGCAAAGGCTAACTCGCTCTTAGAAGTCAAATCTAGGTTCCTATCTATTCAGGAGCGGAGCTATTCAAGAGCAAGTTCGGATAGGATCCTTTCATCTTGTATTAATTATGTAACAGAATGTAATTAGGACTATGAGGATATATATAGGGTAGAGACAGACTGTTGTAATACAATTACAATCAATAAAACATTTTACACAATCATTGCTCAGTGTCTATCTTCCTCCTTGAGTCTCTGATTTCCTACAATGCTTTTTTAAATCAAAACCGGTCGATGATTAGAGATAAAACTGGCATGCAGGAACGAAACACAGATTGAACAAGGGTTGTAATTTTTTTTTTTTTGTAATTAACAAGACACATATTTAGACAAGTGTTGTATTTTTTTCTAACTAACAGGAAGAACAGAGACCCAACTCTCTTCTTTGTAAGATAAACACCTACTGACTGTTTCAAGAAAAGAAAAAACTAAAGTTGCTAGGTCATCGATTCAACAAATAAAACTATTGAATTATAATTCATTTAGGAATGTCAATCTTTGACCTGATGACACCTACAACAGAGGGTCATGTATGGATCTAGAATTCTTGACCCGTCTCGGATTGGGTTGGGTTCGGATCCAGTCGGATCAACCCATCTAATTGTATTTATTGATTGAAATTTATCATTTAATTAATTATATAATAATTTAGATTAAATTACACAATAATAAAAGACAAAACTTTAGGTACATCATTCTAGATGTTTTCTAGATATTTCAATCAATTCGTACCATTTGATTGAAATGGTGGTGCGGATTTTATTGCATTTGAATGGTACAGATTGATTAAAATATCTAGAGAGCATCTAGAATGATGTACCCAAATTTGTGCCACAACAAAAAAAATGTAGTTATTAGATTATTTTAATCATGTTATCGGGTTGGGTCAGGTTGACCCGTGAACTAATTGGATCGGGTTACAGTCAAGAAAATTTTGACGTGTTCAGATTGGGTCGGGTCTAACCCAAATAACAAATAAAATAAAATAATGTTGATCCTTCCCGTTGACACCCTAGTTCATATCAAAGAAGATGATAAAAATTATGATTGAGTTAACAAACTATCTCAATAAATGTTTTAAAACTACTATCAGCATATATAGAACAAACATCATATATCAAGTTAATTTCAGCTTAGAGAAAAGGTATGAGTGTAAATTTTATAACTATTAGAATGCTCACAATATAACACTGAAGAACAAAAATGTTGTGTTTTAAAAATGAAAATTGGCTACTTTGATTCTTTGATGAAAATATTTATACTAAAGAGTGGGTATGTAGACAAGTTGCCAATTTTATTACCTCACAATCATCAGTACATGGCACAATAAGCTTTTTTTTTTGTCACATATCTTAATAATTTTAGCATTTCTATGGCATTCAGATACCTCCAACGTTGCCTTACAAACCCCAAAATTCTAACAAATGATTAGTCAATAATTTAACCTGTAGGCTCATTCTCTTTGTCTCAACCTTTTTTAGTATAACTAACCATTCTCATCTATGTAATAATTTGTTTATACAGGTTTACGAATCAAAACTTTCTGATTTGGGGCTCGCAAAAGATGGTCCTGAGGGCAATTAATCCCATATCTCAACCAGAGTGATGGGAACCCATGGCTATGCTGCACCAGAATACATCATGACTGGTATTTGCATACGAAATAATTACCATGTTAATCTATGATAAATTAATTTAACTTACAACAACATTGTTAAATGATCTGTAAATCCTCTTTTCATATTAGGCCATCTCACAGCAAAGAGTGACGTATACAGCTACGGTGTAGTGTTGCTCGAATTACTAACGGGTCGACGGGCCGTAGATAAAACAAGGCCTACCAGAGAGCAAATCTGGTTGAGTGGGCCAGGCCTAGCCTCAATAATTCCCAGAAACTAACACGGCTCATGGACCCCAGTTTAGATGGACAATACTCCACTAAGGCAGCCCAAAAGGCCGCCACAATGGCTTATCAATGCCTCAGTCACAACCCCAAATCTCGGCCCGTAATGTCGGCAGTTGTGCTCTAGAGCCTCTATTGGGCTTTGATGATATTCCTTCAGGCCCATTTGTATACACGGCTTCGCAAATGGATGATAAGGAAAATGAAAAGGATAATGAGAACACGAAAACATATGAAAATGAAAACACAAGTAAGACTGAGAACGAGAGTATGAATGGAAGAGGAAATGTGAATGCTGATGAAAATCGAATTGAAAGCATGAACAAGAGTAGGAATAGGAGTGGAAGTGGAAGCGAAAGAAGAAATGGGAGTGACAAAGATGACGATAATAGAAGCATAAATGGGGATAGCAGCAAGAATGGAAGCGGAAAAGGAAATGAGAATGAAAATCAAAATGAAAATGAGAACGAAAACACTAACGGAAGCAGACATGCGAATGCGAGTGAGAAAGAAAATGAGATTGACAATGATAAAGGAAATGATGATGCGGATGAAAACTCTAATAGGAAAGGAAATGAAAACGAAAATGAAAACGAAAACATACAAGAAAATGAGAATAGACATGAGGGAGGGATTGAAAATCAAACTGACAGAGGAAAAGGACTTGAGAATAGCAATGAAAATGAGAACGAAAAACAAAGGGAAATTGGAAGTGGATATAGCCATAAAGCAAAAAATAGGTTTATTCACAAGGAGATGGGAAAATGGATCTTTAGAACCAATCGAAAGGCCGAAAAAGTCAAACCTGACTATGTGTGAAAAGAGATTGTGCTCTTGTGAGTAGACAGTGGTGATGTTTTTAAGTCACCCTCGTATAGTTTGTGTTCTTCTCTTTGTTATTTTTCTTTGCTTTTTATATCTTTTTCCCCCTCCTATCGTGTTTACAACTAAAAGTGCAATGTAAGCTGTTTGTGGGTGTGCTTGCTAAGAAAGCCATCAGATTGATCGAAATCGTATCCTATCTTTCATCTGGATCGTTGGATTAAAGATCAACGCTCTACCACTACTGATATGATTTTGAGGACAGATTTTACTATTAAATTAGGACCGTTGATCTTTGATCCGACGGTTCATCTCAAAGTGCAACGTCTGCTGCAAAAAAGAGTGGAGCAGAGGATTCCATTTCCAGATTGATCAAGCCTATTTTTCTTTCTTGGATCAGGCCTCTTTTATAATTCTTTCTGGACAAATAGACAAGGGCCAAAAGTTTTGGCCTTTATCTAGTGGACGCTGTCATCTTTTGTTCCATTTTTATTTCCATTACTTTTCCCTAGTTTTTGCACTGTTACACTTGTTCTTTTTCTTTTCTTTCTGTGCATGTAATCAGGATCGGCTTTATATTGACTCTCCAGTGAAAGTATTTAAATAATTTTCTCTGCATATTGATCTTAAGCTGTGAAAGCATTCTTTGTTCAGAAAGCATAAGAAAGAGGTCATTAAACAGGAAGAAAGTACTATACACAAATAATGTTGCTAATTTACAAAGACTGCTGCAAACACCTTGTTTTTCAATGAAGTTCCTAAATAGATGTTACAGATATTTCTCACAACAAATCAAGTACATGTATGAACATGTTGAGAGCCTTGCATGCTTGCATGTCTACTCCCTGCCTTATCTTGCATACAACCCCACCTATTTACATCAACAGTTCAACACCTTGTAGACTCTCCATTTATGTTGTCAAGTATAGCAATCACTCCAATTACAAATGCTTGGTCATAGCCAGGTTGCACCACCACATGGTAGAAGTCATTTCTCACCATCATCTCTCTAGCTCCTACCTATAAATTATTACAGGAATAGAAAATGATAAAAATAAAGCAACAGAAAGGAAAGGAAATTAAAGTTGTTCACATGCAAAACAGGCGTTCGGTTTCCAGTATGTGTGTACCCCATTAATAAACCCAGAAAACATCATGGTTTGCTGTACGAGAAATGGCTGTGCTCAATCAATACAGCATACTTGGTAAGTTATCGTTCAACTAGTAATCGTACTCGTGCCAAGCAACAGAAGACATTATGAACGAAAAAGAATCATTTAAATTGCGTGTTGATCAAATACTATTTTTGCGTGTATCACATTTTTGTGAATTATTCGATGCATATTCAAAATTATGTGTTCTTGTCAATTAGTTGTATTAAAAATAGATGCTTGGAGAAGTGATTTTACAATTTTTCGCGCGTATTTATCTTTCAACTACATAACAATATAACATATACATACACTGCACAATAATTTCATTTAGACGATGATTCTCTAGGTATCACCGTTGTATTATCTAGCTAGGATTTTCGCACATTAACTCCACGCCCATTGTCCCTTCTTCAATATACTGGATATGAGTCGTCTCCTTGAAGTGTTGACTCATTAAATTGTTTCGGAAAATGAAATCTACATCATTTGAGATCACCTTGCATGCAAGGACAATTAGGATTCAGACTTCCACACGGTCCATGAAACATGTGAGTAGCAATCAGCTTGTGCAACATAGGGTATTTTTTTGGGTCGGGGATTTCAGCTGACTTGTGTCGTATTGATCTGAATTCGTTCGCATGGAACAGATAATAACATAGGGTAATTTCTATAGTATAGTATAGTATATAGGCTTCTACATACGGGTCCACGGGTCCAACGGGGCGGGTCTCCACGGGTCTGAACCCAAAACCCCCAACCCGACCCGTGATAAACCCGAGCGGATCGGGTTCGGATCCATCCATTTTTTCGTTTTTTTAAATTTTTTTTGAATTTTTGAATTTAAAAAAAAAAATCTGCACATTATTTTAATATATATATTTTTTTCGAATTTTTCTGAATTTTTAATTTTTTTTTTATTTCTGCACGGTTTCACGGGTCGGGTCCTGGGGCAGGTCGGGCACGGGTGGATCCACGGGCAGGTAGATCCGGGTGGGTTATTTTAATACTCTAAAAGTATAGTATGATGTTTGTGTCATGCAATGGATAATATTTTTATTTTATTAAATTTATTTTTTAATATTTTGTGAGTGCATTTCAATTATATTCTCATGACAAGTTTTGTAAAGTTATAACAATCACATTCTCGATAAATGTTAATATTTCCTAATATGTTAATGCATTATTCTCTGATCCAATTCTTTTTTTCGGTGGACTACAATCTGATTTGGGGATACAATAACGAGCAAATATATATAATGTAATGACAAGTCATCAAAATTGGCAAGTTTATGAGCAAATTCAATTGTTTTTGTTTTCTTTTATTTTGGATTAAGGAGGATGAAAGATGAAATTAGAAGAATACAAAATTAACGGTTGTGACTTATTTAAACAACCGATCTAACTCATAAAACTCGAAGCTCTTTTATTATTAATATTATATATAGTATAATTATGAGTATCATAACGCCAATATATTGATACTCATTAGCTGGAAACAAAATCCTCTCCTATATTTTTTGGGCGGCGCTATTATAAGCGCAATATTTCTAATTTTCAGTGCAGAGACAAACTTTTTCTCTATTTTTCCGATTTTGCCTCTAACTAAAACATGTAGATAGATATGCACTGCCAAGATAATCAATGCGTTGTTACTTTGAAAAAAGCAAGCGCTATTTTATGATCTGAAATTCTGCTTGTACAAAGAAACTATCAAATACATATAAATGATTTGGCTTGATACATTCTCTTATTTCTCGTCAGAATTATAATTTCGATAATGATTAACACCAACTATAAAATGTCATTATCACTTAATGATACGAAATTTATGTTTGAAATTATATTGAAAGAGTAACATATTAGTAAATAACTAAATATAAAACAGTTATGTTCGAAAGCTGGTATTAAATTGTTACTAAACTATAAAGTATATTGATAATAGAAATGAGTATGTTTTCCATGTCAAATATGTTGACATTAGATGTAAGTTGTAACTTATATGTGTTAAAAATATCTAATATGCCAAGTATTATTGTATGTATCTGAATCTATACGATATTGAAAGTAAATTGTGTTGCATTTTTTTAATGTAACACAAACTCAAAAAGTTGATATTGTATGGAAAATTTAAAAAATTATGTAATCAAATATTATAAGAGTAAAATGTTTAGCACCAATTATCACAATATTTTCTAGAAAGAAAAAAAATCATGTTTTCAAAAAATGTTTAACGTATGTTAACCTTGAGTCGATCATTTAATCGTTAAACTTTAAAATGAAATTAAAATATAGTTAAATTGTAATATAAATAAATTTTTAGATCTATTTTTCGAATATGTAAAATACCAATTTATAAATTTTTATGCTTAATAGTAATGGAATTATGAAATAAATGCAAAAATAATAAAAGTAAAATACTTAAAAATTTTACATATACAATTACACTATTATATTGCTATATCCAAAATATTTAAAAAAGTGAGAAATTTATAGAGTTGAAACAAGACTTATGGAGTAAGTTCAAATTTTTATTTTTTCGATAACTCAAATTTGTTTCTATTCATCGCTGGTCTTTCTAAATTACTCACATAGTATAATAAAATGCACCAATAAAACTTCCGTTGAGCTCAATTTCTTAAACAAAATGGACTTAAATCATTTTATTTGCTTGAATAACATTTAATTGTCAAAAATAATTAAACTCATTTTATTCTAAAAATTACAGTCTAACTTTTTAAATGAAAGTTCAAATTCGTTTTTTTTTGTTTAAAAAAATTACATTTGAATTATGGATTATATTCAATTAGAACCATTTTATACTCATGCCGAGTATATCACAGTTGAAAACGACATGATTGATGTACATTGATAGTCAAATGACAATATGTGAATAATCATTCTTATAATACTTACCATATATAATTTGTACAAATGACATTATTGTCCTTATATAATCAAGCATTGTGTATTAGTATCCTCTACTTTGAAGGGTATTTTAGTTCATAATAAAAGTAAGACTATGATCAAATTAAGAACTTCATTTCTTAGATTCTTTATAAAATAGTATAGAAATATAGATATAGATATATGGCGCAAGACTCACAAGTCACAACTATATTTTGAACAATCTAAAAAAGAAAAGAAAAAAGGAAAAAATAATGAAAATTAAGATACGTCCTGGTTCATTGTTTTAAGAGGCACCAAGATGGTTTTATTTTTGTACCTGTGCTATGATGTTCCCTTTTCGATCTTTGATAGTGCAAGCCCGATCAGAAAACGATCCAATGACCTCAAAGTCCCAATTGTTCCTTCTCCCCTTAGGCTCGAGGGTTATGCAAATCGGGGCATTGATCATAGCTAATGGCAATTTGGGTTCTTGCAAGCTAAAAACAGGTTTACTGGGCACACCATAGTCCATAAGATAGCCTCTCCACCAATTGTGAATGCTTACAGCTTGCACAATACCTCCCTTTATAACAAAAGTTCCGAATCACATAAAGAACTGATGTCAGGAACCGGAATTAAAGATATTTTATTATTTTAGGGAAAAACGCATAACCACTATTTTGCAATTAAAATAAATTCTGGCTAGTATGTTGATGTGGCACCTGAGCCGCATGGTACCCGATTGGTACACACTAGTTGCCCAAATCCTGAACTAAACCCGATTAAAATAAGCCTCAATTAGCTTCCTTTGTTCTTGTAAGTCAAATTAGCACCATTATGGCTGAATTAAAATTATATTTTTGATATCAAATTATCACCTTCTTTCTAATAAAAAGTACAGCTGTGCCATCACCATCTCTTATGATCAGCTCGCCATTTACACCAAGAATACCACAACCTTCTACATGAAATACCACTCTTTGGTTGGCATCCATGACCACCAACCCACCACCAGTGACTAGATGTGGCCTCTTTATGACAAAAAAAACCGCCCGAAACGGACTACAAAAGATCTTGCTGACAATTGGCATCAAGTTTGTAGACCCAGCCATTATATCCTTCTTGCTTTAGATCAAAAGTTAATATCACGGATCTCTTAAATAGCTAGGAAGTTTCATGTGTATTATATATAGAGAGTACTTTTTTGAGTGGCCATTGCTGATTGTTCCTTTCAGATTTAATAGATTAGCTCACTTTTTAGAGAAAGAGGTGCTGGACAAATCGTTGGCTTCTTTTCGAAGAATAATTTCAGTTGCTTGCAAGTGCCAGAATAGAGAAGAATCTTTGAATAATCTTGCTTGAAGTTACCAAATTGCTGCCCAAAGTAGGCAAATTTTGGCTCAAGTTCAAAGCCTATGTGGCTGTGTGTCAGTATGATTACCCACCACTCAACCCATGCCAGCACGGAAGCACAATATGTCATTTTGGGATGCAATAAAATACTTCATATCAAATTTTAGATGTTATATGATATTCACAAGCTACATGCTATTAGTAGCCTTGCTGACTTCTCGTAAAGATGCCAAACTACAAACCAAAATATGTTTCTTGTGAAAAAGCGCAAATTGGCTCTATTTTCTCAAAAACTCTTAAAAGAAAGGCCAATTAAGCCATTCTACATAATGCGATCAAATTAATTACCACAGCATTAAGGAAAAAAATTAAAACACACGAACAACCTAACACAATAACTTTAAAGCCAGTCGGTGATCTTTCAATTAACTCAACATTTTTCATGCTACACAGGATTTACCCAATTAACCACAAGATTCAGTAGCTCGCCCCATACATGCTAAAAACCATAGCCTTTTGAAAACCAAAGATGTTAAACTCAAATCATAAAAAGAACTCTATTATCAGCTTGTAAACCTATCTGCTCGTAGCACTTCACTTTTATTTTCTTTGTGAAGCACTTAATATAACACTCAATCAAATGTTCTTGAAGTTCTCCATGAATATGCAACAGGGCTACGCACAATCTGTTGCGCATTAATCCAACTAATCCAACCAAAAGCATCACTTGTAGAGTTTGCTTTATTTCTTGACACAAATGTGACACTATATTCTGCCTTCTGGCCAGGTTTCTTGAAAACTAGCTTTGTAGGTTTGACAGTGACGCCAACAAATTCAGGCCCGCTAACTTTAACAACATAAGCTGATCCTACAGGGCCCACATTGGTGACCTCCCTTGTATACTTCACAACCCTCTTCTTTCCAAATACAACGGAAAAGGATGGATAGTTTAGGTTACCTGGATCAGATAACTTGTTGGCACATGAGACTTCCAGCCTTCTGGTAATAACTTGAAGATGTTGAGAATTATAGCCCAAGGAGCAGAGAAAGGCTATATAGTCATCAACAGTGAGGTCGTAAATAAACCCGGGAGATAGTGCTTTTTGCGGGTCAACATATCCAGAACCGAATGCATATGCATTCGCAATTTGACCACCGGCAGCATCTAATATGGGAGAATTTGTATTGTCAGATGTATATGAGGTCGTCATCAGTGCAGATTTTATAGCAGCAGGGCTCCAATTAGGATGGGATGCCTTTATCAGAGCAGCAACCCCACTAATATGTGGGCATGACATGGACGTCCCTACAAAATAAGAAAATAGGTTACAGTGATAAAGAAGTTTTAGCATGTGCACTTGTTCAAACATTTATTCTCTGTGTTAGATCTTTCAGATGTAGTGTTTATTGAAAAATTAGTAAACACTAAATTAAGTTTTAAAATCATTTTTTTTTTACTATTGCTTTCTTTCATTTAGAATCATGATATAATCCTTTTTAAATTTATGGCTACTATGTTTGCTACTGCTATCCACAAAGCCTACTTAAGGAATTCTTTAAATCCAAATCTTTTGAATGCACATGTGCATGCCAGTGTGCCACAATGGTAAAGTCTTAAAAAGAATGCCAATAGGCTGGGGACTGGGCCCACGTTGTATTAATGGAACTATCAAATGCAGAAAAGCACTTTGCATGCAAGTCTTTATAGCAACAGGATCTCTATTGGGTAAAATCCCAAGTGGCTAACAGCTACCAGAATATTTATCTTCAATGCTTCAATAGCCACAATAAAGTCCTTGGGTTTTTCCTATTTCCATGATTCAATTTGAAAGATACTGTCCCAATATAACAATGCGTGAATTGTTGGTTGTATTGCTAAATTGAAGCTTAATTGGGTATTCAGGAACCTTATCTGTGCTTAAACATAAACTTATACCAAAATACATGCATATTAACAAGTACATACTGGAAACAACTATGTAATGGATGACCAAAAAATTTTAGATCAATTCAAGCACTTACCAGACACGATGTTAAACAGGGTCCTTCGATCATCCTTCACCAATCCAGTAGGCCCCGTGGCACCAGACCATCCAGCCAATATATTAACACCAGGCCCAATCAAATCTGGCTTAAGTATCTGTGGCACAACCACATTTGGTCCTCTCGAACTAAAAGCGGCCACAACCGGTGACGGCCTGATACCGAGCACAGTACCACCAAAACTAATAACCCCTTTAGCATTTTTATTTTTCAGAACATACATTCTTATGGCATCACCAGCCTTTCTCCCAACAGCCACTGCCGGCAAAAGGTGACTATCAGCTACTAATTCCTCACCACTTGCAGCTGTATTAGCCAATATCATCCCGGCCCCACCAGCGGCCTTGACGATAGCACCTTTTTCAACACGTGCATTGACCCCACGGTCACATAGCACAATTTTCCCCTTGACCTGTACAGGGTCAAGCGTGCCAGTAAGACATAGCCTGCTCGCATTGTTCTTGTAGGATCCGTATACAATTGGTACCATTTTTGAGCCCATGCCAGGCCCACTGTACAGCGACACACCAGAGAGGCGCTTGCCAGACCCAAGAGTAGCATAGGCTGGGAAATCACGATCTAGTGTGCCGGCACCAACTGTAGTAATCCATGGTGCCGAGTTGGCAACAGAACCGGCACCAGGTCCACTATTACCGGCAGAGCAAGACACAAAGACCCCATGCTCAGCTGCACCAAATGTGCCAACCGCAATTGTATCCCGGAAGTATGGTGCAGACCCACCACCCAGCGAAAGAGATAGTATATCAACTCCGTCCGAAACAGCCGCATCAATTCCAGCAAGAATATCTGACCCAAGACAACCGGACGACCAACAAACTTTATAAACTGCCACCCGGGCCCCATTTGCCATCCCACGTGCAGTACCAGTAGCGTAGCCCAAAAGGCTGGCATTGGCTACAGAGAATCCAGCAGCAGTAGAGGCAGTGTGTGTGCCGTGTCCATCCTGGTCACGGGGCGAAGAGTATTCACCAGCTGGCCTAGACCCACCAACAGCATGGAATCCACGTGAGAAGCTGCGGGCACCAATCAACTTGCGATTGCACAAAGAAGGCGGGAAGTCTACACCGGCTTCGCATGCACCACGCCAACGCTTAGGAATTGGAGGCAAGGAAGAATCGGCAGAGAATGACGGTGACTCAGGCCATACACCAGTGTCTAGAACACCGACAACCACATCAGACGAAGCCGCTTCAACCGTTTGGAGAGGAACAGAGGTTGGCAGGAGGCCGAGAAATGAAGGCGTTCGAGTGGTATGAAGTTGGAGCACCGGATCTGGTACGATTTGGAGCACGGAAGGGTGGTCTTGGAGAAGGGACACATGTTCTTGGTCTAGGCGTACAGCAAAACCGTGAGCCGCAAAATTGTAGGAGTAAAGAAGGCGGTTTGACGGGTGGATAGAGAGAGATTGCAACTCGGCAGTGTACCAGTCGGCCGCAGTCGGATGCACTGACGGCTTGTGCGCCAGGTTCATGTAGACTATGTAGGTCTGGTTGGAGAGAACTGAGGCCGTGAAGGAGAGAAAAAGGAGAAGAGAAAAGAGAAGAAGAGCCGCCATGGATGGGACTAAGGAATTGAGTTCAATGTGGGAGTGAGTGACAGAGTGAGAGTGGGGGTTTTACGTGTTAGTGCGTATTAAAATTAAGGGAAAATGGGTAATGGATGGGATAAAGTTGAGAAGGGATTTAAAACAAAATAACAAAAGAGAATGAAATAATGACGAACATGGATGGGGTGTACGAAAGGTTGGGTTTAATGGTTTATGGTATGGTTTGGTCCGTGACTGTGAGAGCGAGAAAAAGGAGGGTTTTATTCTTCTTTTGAGTAGAGAGAAAGAGAGAGAGAGAGAGAGAGCGGTTGCTTTCCAGTTTTCTTTAGCTTTTTCTGCATGGTCAGTGTCCCCTGTGCACTTACGGATAGTGGAAGCATGGAGTGCTTCAAGGAAAATTTTCAAAGAATAAACTTTTTCAAAAGATTAGGGGAACCAATGATTTTCTAAAAATTTCACAAACTGTCGAGGGCGCAAACGCCCTAAGCTATTTTAGATGAGCAAGTAAAATGTAATTTTTTTTATAAAATATTCAGAAAAATGCAAAAAAAATATTTAGATGATTTAGTTGAAAAAAATGAAAACAAAATCAGAGGCTCAAGTATAGCTCGCCTCTTTGTTTTTTTGTGAAATTTTAGAAGGTAGTTGGCGTATTTGTCGAAATTTTTTATTCTGTAGCTCTTTATGAAAATTTTCCGTGGTTAAAGGGTTGCGTATCCTCTCGAGTGTTTATAAAATGGACAATAAATGATAACAGTATTTAGTGTATTGGAGGATATCTTTGTTTTGAAATGGAGGACACATGAGCGTGATTGGGGGCGGGGCTTCAATTGAATTTGAACGGGCGGAAATTTGGCCAAAAATTCAAAAATTTCAACGCATCAGTTCAAAGTAACTCTAAATTTTTTTACAGAGAATCAAGAGTGCAAGAATTACTTGCGCTTCTAAATTTTTTCAATTTATTTTTCACTTTCATGCATTTCTCTTAAGATTTCAGTACAAATTTTATATTTTAGAGACGCAAGTATTAGTTGCGCTCTTAACCCTCTATATATTTTTAGAGGGCAATTGGTCATATCTATAAAAAAATTGTTTCTCTAGTCCTTTATACAAAAATTCCAAACGAAAAGGGACAACTGGAGAAGTCACAACTTGATAATTATTTTACAATTGCTTAATCTGATATGATAATTGTTATCTCAGTTTTGAGTTGCAAATGAATTGCTAACGAAGCAAATTTGTTTATTAAAAAAATATTGTTTAAGTGACATACTTGCAAAACGATTAGACAATATTCTTTCTCTCTCTTTAATTTATAATTATTAACGGATTGTTGGAATTGAACATTTAGCAATTTAAAAATCTTCTTAATTATTAAAAATGATGACGTGATTATTTCACAATTAAAATTAATTGCTTCAATATTGATGCTCTAAGTGCAAAACTTCGTTCGACCGGAGTCAAATGTAGTCGAATTTCCTGCTTACGACGCTCGAGTGGCCAATTGTGTGCGCAACAACTGAAAAGGCTGGCAGCTGGCCTATAAATTAAGGTAAGCAGTCTTGTATGTTTCGACATTTGTTTTTGTATGTAGAAGATCACAACTGTTTCATACTGTACTAACCTTTTCTGTTTGAATCCGTATCTTTTGAAATGGTCAGCCATTTCAAAATAGAAATGAACAATTTTTGTGTGTGGTACTGTAACAATTACTGTGCAGACAGGATAAAACGTTGTAGCTGTGGTGAGAAATCAGAGGGGTCCGCTGTTCATTTCAGTGAGATATTTCAGAGAATGTGAATTCTTTCTATTTTGGAGTTGCCAAAGTAGCGATTTTTATATACTGATAATGTTGGTACATTGCGCTGGCCTATCAGCCTATCACACGAGAAACTTGTTTTTGAACACACGAGTACAGAACGGGTTCAGTTCGATTAATTGTTCACATTTATTTCTCCTCTTATAATCGATTCTTCGAATTTGATAAATAGAATAGGTGAAAGGTGTTGTAATGTTGTTCCTCTTTGGATCGTGCTGCACGCAGCAATTTAGGATACATTTTAGAGATTTTTTTCAAGTGTGTCGTAAGCTTACGAATAATGAATAAAAAAAAATTAAAGTACATTTTGATCGTGCTAGAATTAGTGCAAGAATAAAAACAGTGCAAATCAGTGATAGAGAATTACGTGGAGAATGTTCTTTTCGTTTTGTTAATTGTTTCCGACCGATTTGAATTTTTAATTAGATTGTTTTGTTAATTGTTCATTAGCGAATAACTTCATTTCCGAAATCTGAATTCAAACTTTTATAAATACGTTCAATTTGAAGCTTCAATATATAAATCTTACAGTAATGCAAAATTCATGAAAGAAAAAAGCAACGAGCACATAAGAGATGTGAAGGAATATATTAAGTTCAAGTTTAATATTTTTCGTCTAAATCGTGTTGTGACAATTGTACTTGAAAAATTGTCACGAAACATAAATCACACTTTGTAATGATGCAAGCCTTAACAATCGTCAAGCATTGTGTAAGAGATGATGAATTGTTCGTACTATTTACATTGAAATTATTATGAAGAATTTAAAATGTACAACCTCTCCACACCGTTGTTTTAAAAAGCAGAATGTGCTCGACGGAGAGAGCTGCCAAGCGACTAATGGTTATGTGGTTGACTAACCGAATTTTTGCGAATGATTTGTCGTTCATGTTTTAATATATAAAATATTAACAATTCAACAAAAACAAATTACTTGTCTATTTAAGAATATATTATTAACTAATTTAATTTATTAAATAATAAATAAAACATTAGAAGTATGAATTCATAATATTTTAGCAATTTTAGAAAACGTAATATTCACATATTTATATATATTTAATTAACTTGAAAGGTTAATTGACTAATTAATTGAACTTGACGGTCGATTAATTGATTTAACAGATAATTAAGCATTTTTTTGGACGATTAAATGTTTAGTAAAATATGGATATACACTATACGTAATGATTGACCGATCCCAACAACTAATCGGACGATTAGTCGGTCTTAACGGCTGTTTTTTAAAACACTACTCGACACCTTAAATTCGAGAAGCACAAAAGTTACCAAAAAAATGCAACGAAAAACATCTGTATTAATGCTCCCAATTTGTATTTCAAAATCTTTATAATATTTATCATTTAAATATAACTTGTCATATGAGCGTCATGTCAGCTTTCATTAAAACAATATTAAAAAATAACAGTGTGACTAAATTTGAAGATATCTCAAAGTTTAATGATTAAAAATGAATAATTAAAGTTCAGTGACTAAATATAAATTTAATACAAAGTTCATGATCATTTGAAAAAAATACCCAAAATTATGACATCATAATGATATATACAGAAGCATAACATATAACAAAAAATAATGTTGAACCGTAACAATAAATATGAAGAGATGCACTAATGTGACCACTATATAATAATAATATTTGAAACACACCTTTAAAACAATAATCAAACAGGATTATTGCTACTATAAATGTCTCATTATCCAATACTGATTATCGGTCAGAACCAAGCATAACAAGCTGTTTAGAAACAACCAACTTCACATGTTACAACCAAAAAAAAAAAAAAATAATAGATTAATACCTCAAATGAATAATACCTACCAAAGCAAATATTATATAATTAAAAATTTAAAATCATACACATGTCTCGTGCTAAGCACTTATGTTTTGTCAGGAAAAAGGATGTCTCTTTTAGGCATTAGCTTATCCACAGGATGCTTGTAATATATATATATATATATATATATATATATATATATATATATATTGGACCCCTCTCATTAAAAAAAATATATATATATATATTGGACCCAGCTCCCAGACTATGACCATGACATGTAGTTAAGCTAGTAACGAAATTATAATAACTATTAATAAACAAAGTATTAAGCAAATGATTTAAAAAAAATACAACAACATACCACTTAGCAGGTGATTTTTTGCCTTCAAATGCATGAAGTCTTTCAAATGTTGCAAATTTAAATGAAAACATTAGAATACTATTATCGTCATCTTCTTCATTTATCTTAGAGTACAGGATTAACGGTGCTAAATACAAGTATAAAATTATGATTAGTAGAATAATATATTATTATTATTATTGTTAGTATTATTATTATTATCATTTTTATATTTTTATTTTTACTATAATTTTACTATTAATTATATTATTTTTTATTGATTTTGCTTTTCGTATTGGATTTCATTTCTAGTTACCTCAATTTATTTGGAAATAAAAGCTTTGTTGTTGTTGTTAGTGATAAAAAATGGAGAACTTCAAATCGAGTGATTCACTTAGGAAATATTTACCCTTTGAGCTTTTTCAAAAGTTGAACTTGTTGAGATAAACTCTTTTTTGATTTGATAATTTGTAAAATAAATTAGTACTAATCTTGCATAATTGAATTTTGGTGAGTTGTAAGTTTAAACACGTACATTTGATTATGGCAAAGGTCTCTAATAGCATGTACAAGTCAATATGAACACAATGACATACGTGACAAGCAAAACATAACCTAACAAAAGCTTCCATTACAGTAACACAAGCCAACCCGTCACAACGGGTCCCAAGGCGTTACAACGGGTTCCTAGGAGTAGTCTCAAGACAATGATGACGAAGGATTTGATAGAGGCTTGCATTACAGTAACACATGACTAACTCGTCACAACGGGCTCCAACCCGTCACAACGGGTTTTTGAAGAAATGAGCCCAAAATTCAGTCAGAGATGCAGAAAAGGACATTTCCGCAAATGTACTAATCCGTTACAACATGTTCCATAACGGGTTACAAGAATTTGTAAGGGAAATAACCCTGATTCAAGATTTCAAGATCCAAGATGTGCTATGCTTATATAAAGTTGATACCAAGTTCCAGAAGAAGAAGAAAATCATCCCCCAAGTTTACAAGCATATTAGGATTACCTGAAAGAGCAATGAAGCCTTCTCCTCCAAACATCCAAACCAGAGAGAGTGTTTAGGATAGTTGGTTATTGTCTAATTATTGATTCGTGATAATTTTTGTTTCTATTTTAGTTTCGTGATCTGAATTGTGTTGTCAAGTAGATCATTCTTATCTTGGGTTGTATTGTCAATCAATACCGTTACTTTGCAAGTTTGATGTTGTCCTTTGCAAATGTTTGGAGCCTTTTGGATAAGTTTCATTTTTGTAAAACACTTTTGATTCAGTGAATCAGCTCAAAGCGGATTTTGGATTCGAGAATTCCGTGGAGTAGGCTTAATCCGTTTTGTAGGCCGAACCTCGTTACATCGCGTCTCTCTTTGCTCTCTTGCTCTTACTCTTTACAATCTTTGCATTGCTTACTTGAATTGCACCAATTTTACAATTGTTAAGTGATTGAAGTCTAAAGTTGAAATTGTTATTGTCAAAGAACGCTTTCACATCATATCTTATTGGTAACCCTTAGAGATAAGAGAACTTTTGCTTACTCTCGAACAAATTTCAAAACTTGAAAAAATCTGAACAAGAACTAGAGAAAAATTGCAAATTTGTCAAACTAAGATATATAAAGATAACATGATAACTTCTAGTGATTTTTCCGAGAAATACCCAAAGACACCTCAATCAATTCTCATTCACCTGACATGGATTAGTCAAATTGTTATAAATTAGAAACTTGAGGTAATGAGATTAAGAAATTTTCAAAGTTGAAAATTTTATAATTTAGCACCTGTTTTTTATTCTTTGCACTTTTCTCGAACTATGTTTGGGGATCCTTGTTGAAATTTGATCGTTGTTTTTATCATTTATTTTTTTCCCTGTAAGTATACATATTTTCTAATCCATTCTTCATGCACTCTTTTGTTTTTGATACTTCGCCTTTTTTTTTTTAAATAACACAAATCTTATCGATAATTTCTAACTTGTTTAATAAAAAGATAAAAAAAACTTGGAACCGTGACGGATGAGTTGAATCTAACCCGAACCGATGTGAGATGGATCGAATAATTTGAACTCACATTGGACGTATGTTTGCACACATATCAATAAAACTATTGCGAGACTAGTTTGGATTGAATTATATCGTCGAATTGGATAAAAGCAAGTAAAATAATTCTCTTATGAATCAAAATTAAAAAGAAATATTAAAATTAATTACAATTGTCGTTTATATATCCAGTTTATTATTAAAAAAATGGAGAATTATCGGTCATGCTTTGAAATAGAGAATTTCTGAGTTGAATTCTATTCGAATCATCTATTTACGAAATTAAACCTTTTTTAGGAGTCTGAGAGTTGGTGATGGACAATTTTTAGCGGAGCCGACTTAATTCAGCCTTAATGGGCCGAATCTAAGTCTGATAATATGGGCCGAACAAATCGTCGACCTTTACCACCCTTACGGGATTTTACGAGGTCTCATCGTCTCTCTGAGAAACCCTAGCTCTAACCCTCCGCCTCCGTTTTCTCCCTCTCTCTCTCTCTCTCTCTCTCTCTCTCACAAAATCTCATCCTTCAGGCGAGAGCAGGGTCGCGACGGTTGTTGCTAGTTTTTTCTCAATCTCTCCGAGTAAGTTGATTTTGGATCACTATCGTTTGCAAATTATCTATTCTTTCTCTATTTCTCTAGTATCTCGGATTCCGACGCACGCTCTTTCTTTCTCTCTCCTCTCTTTCCGGCGATCTGGGATTCAGCTTTGAGGTACCCCACGATAGATTCCGCATGATTCGCACTCCGCACGGTTCTCCTTCTCCCGGTGCACACCTTCGCAGTCCGCACGACTTCACACGGGTTCTACGAACATCCCCACGCTGAAGTCGGCAATTGAATTTATATTCTCGGATTTAGGTTTCCAGTTGTTTGAACTGAAGTATTGGATTTAGCTTGTATCAGCTTGGGTTGTGAATTCTGCTTGTATGAATTTAGAAAAAATACGAGGGGCACAAATTAGAAGGAAAGAAAGAACAAATAAAGCATATGTTGCTGACTTCAAACTGGGGGCTGCAGCATTTTGTTTATTTACTTTTTTTTTTGCTGTTTTGCAGGCTTACTAGCGCCTGCTTGAGGAAAGCGGGTGTCTTTGAATCCTTGTTTCAATTATGGCGACTTTTGCTAAACCTGAAAACGCTTTAAAGCGTGCTGAAGGTATTTTTATGTTTTTAACATAGTTTATTTAGTTGTGCTGATTTATGCTTGATCATTATGGGGAAAATGCGGTACTATGCCTTGTACACCAAAAAAATATTTTGAGATTCGTCTAGCCTAAATTTACCGGATTCTCACATGCTTTGTCTTAATTTGGTTTATAATCCCCAAACCAGCTTTTTTTTGTTAACTCCAACCTGGAGAGGAAGTTCTGCATTAATGGAAAAATGTTTCCAAAGGAGGGAATGGAACTGGGTGGGAGGTGAATTTTTTTACACCCTGATTTGAGAGGTTATAATTTTGACAAAAATTCCTCAAAGGATTCCCCTCCATTTCCATCCTTTACCATTCATTCACCTAGTAAGTTCAACTCGGGAGCAAGTGAAAAGAGTCCCCTCCCCTCCTCTCCCTTCCCTCACACCCATTTCCTTCCATTGGAGCACAGCCTTAATGTCTTAGTCTATCTGGTTTTGGCAACTATATTGATACTTTTTATATATTATTAATGCTTTGTCTAAATAACTGCACACCACTTCTACATTTTACAAATTTCAGAGCTGATCAATGTGGGTCAGAAGCAAGCAGCGTTGCAGGCTCTCCATGACCTCATCACATCAAAGAGGTACCGTGCTTGGCAGAAAACCTTAGAGAAAATCATGTTTAAGTATGTTGAGCTTTGCGTAGACATGCGCAAAGGTCGATTTGCAAAAGATGGTCTGATCCAATACCGTATTGTCTGTCAACAAGTGAATGTCTCCTCTCTTGAGGAGGTAATCAAGCACTTCATGCATTTGTCCACTGAGCGTGCTGAGCAGGTGATTGTTATATTCACATTGAGGTTCATCATTTTTTTTTTCGTTAGTACCATGGAGAATGATAAGAGCACCCAATTTCTACTAATATTGTTTTGCATTGTGGTTACATGGTTGAATGTTAGAGATGTTGGGTCATGTAGGCTCTGTTGTACTTAGGTTTTGGTATGACTGTCTGTTTGGGTTTGGTTATTGTAGATAATAGGACGAATCTTAGCCTGTGCCTCTTGGGTTGGTTTTGATGGAATTATGAGCCTCTTGTATTGTATGATCAGGCACGTAGTCAAGCTGAGGCACTGGAGGAGGCTCTTGATGTGGATGACTTGGAGATGGATAAGAGGCCTGAGGATCTGATGCTGAGTTATGTCAGTGGGGAGAAAGGAAAGGATAGGTCAGACAGGGAGCTAGTCACCCCATGGTTTAAGTTCCTCTGGGAGACTTACAGGACTGTTTTGGAGATACTTAGGAATAACTCAAAGCTTGAGGCACTCTATGCAGTAAGTTCATCTTTCCACGTCTTTGTCTGTTTTGTTGAGTATTTGACCTTCTTTGGCACAATTGTCGTGAAATATGCATATAACCAGGAATATTTGACAATGCATGTAGACATTCATCTACAATCTTTTTAGGCCTTTATGAGTGTTTTGTGGTCATTATGTGCTTGTTGTTTCTTCTGTTATTATTTCATTAGTTCTATTTTGCATATTACTGTAGGCTGTTTTGTTCTTTCAAATTATGTTTTTGGCTCCTGATGGCATGCTTTTAGTAGTCCTTTTACTATGTGTTCACTTTATCTGGAGATCACTTAATTTGGGCTATTGAGAGCGAACTTTGTTGATGTTTGGAAAATCTCTGAAAATAAGATAATGAGTTTGAAGCAAAGTCTCTAGTTATAAATGTCACACTGGTATTGATAAGTGTGCTTCTATTGCAACTGTTTTGTCCCACTTGCATCTTATGCAAGTAGGAGCACATTCCATCCCGAAAAGAATTATCCCCAAGTTGGGTCTACTAATTTCTATTCAGTAGATCCTCTCTAACAGCTCTTTGTCCGGTATGCAGATGACAGCTCACAGAGCATTTCAGTTCTGCAAAACTTACAAAAGAACCACTGAATTTAGAAGGCTTTGCGAAATAATTCGCAACCATTTGGCCAATCTGAACAAGTACCGTGACCAGAGAGACCGTCCTGATCTGACTGCACCAGAAAGCCTCCAGCTTTATCTTGACACACGTATGGAGCAGCTAAAGATTGCCACTGAACTTGATCTCTGGCAGGTAATCTTCCTTGCCTTACAATTTACTGACCTGGAAATACTTGCATCCAACGTAAAAATTATGTACCTGCTTGTATTGGCACAATGCAATGCTGTATATTCTAATTGATGAACGGCATGCAATGTTAATGTTAGACTATTACTCTGCGCTGCTAGTAAATATTTTTGTTTGTTGATTAGTGTATTATTATTATTATATTATTATTATTATTAGCATTATTATTATCATTTCTATACTTTATTATTTATATTGATTTCCATTTCAGATTGGGTTTCATTTCTAGCCTACCCCAATTTATTTGGGAATAAAGGCTTTGTTGTTGTTGTTGTTGTTGATTTTCAGTTCCATGCTGATCATAAGAAGTGTATTCCTTTTTTGTCTTATGCAGGAAGCTTTCAGGTCTGTTGAAGATATCCATGGCTTGATGACTCTGGTAAAGAAGAGCCCAAAGCCCTCTTTGATGGTGACGTATTATGCGAAACTCACCGAAATCTTTTGGGTAGCAGATAGTCATCTCTACCATGCGTACTCATGGCTGAAGCTCTTTGGGCTCCAGAAGAGCTACAACAAGAACCTCTCACAAAAGGATCTCCAGCTGATTGCTTCTTCGGTTCTGCTTGCTTCTCTTTCAGTGACTCCTTATGATCACAAGTATGGTGCATCCCATTTAGAGCTGGAGAATCACAAGGAGAGAAACTTGCGTATGGCAGGGCTCATTAATTTTACATTGGATGCAAAATGCGAAAATAGAGAAGTGGTAAATTTTATAATGTTATTTTTTTATTACTTTTCTATAGTAAATATCATAGCATTTATAAAATGGTGTGAAATTGGATAAAGTGATAAACTTTTAATGATATTTTCCTATTCTGTCGTGCAGCTTTCACGTGCCTCGCTTCTCTCGGATCTGGTATGATGCTAAGACATTTCATGAGCTCTTTCAATAATATTAATAATTCATAATATATTGTCACCTTTGTGAGTATGCATACTTTTCTGAGCTGCTCAACAAGGAACCTTTTATCGAGTGGAGGTCTGCCTCTGCAGCATTAACATTTTCAAATATATCCATTGTTTTGTAATCCACTGGAAAAATCACCTTTTTCTATAGGTTACTAAAGGGGTTATGTCATGCGTGCCTCAAGAAGTGAAGGTTCTCTACAACCTTTTGGAGAATGAATTTCTGCCTTTGGATCTTGCATCGAAGGTCCAGCCCCTTCTTGCTAAGATTGCGAAGCTCGGCGGCAAGCTCTCTACTGTCTCGGCTGTGCCAGAGGTGCAGCTCTCCCAGTATATACCTGCTCTGGAAAAGCTCACAACACTAAGGGTTCTGAAGCAGGTATTCATTAATTGTAAACTTACTGATTTGGATTGATCTTCTAATGCAATGAAACTTGAATTCATTGAAACATTTCTTCCTCATTGGATGTCTAGTACCCTTAATACCAAAACTAAAATAATAATAAAGCTATTTTAGTAAGGTAGTGAAAATGACAAATAGTCGAGCGTGTTTTCCTTAAATCAGTTGTCCATGCATTGCCTAGTTTTGATATTGAAAATTGGTTTAGGCTACTTGTAACAGCTTTGTTTCAATCTTTTTTAACAATTGAACAGGTAGCTCAAGTGTTCCAGACAATGAAGATAGACATGCTTTCAAAAATGATCCCTTTTTTCAACTTTGCGGTTGTTGAGAAAATCTCAGTCGATGTTGTGAAGTACAACTATGTAGCCATGAAGATTGATCACCTCAATGGTGCTGTCATTTTCGGCAATGTGGTATGTCAATTGTATTTTTGATTTGTCATCTTCTGTGCAAAAGAGCTGTTCTAATTTTGTTTTTTGACCGGACAAAATAAAGCAACTTTTTACATACGTGTTCTTGCAACTGATAGAGTAGCCAAACTAGTACTCCTTTCCTACCATCACAGCCAGTATCATTTTATCATTTGAAAATTATCAACTAGAACCAAACTATTTTTTTTTATTTCTTTCCATAAGATTGTTCCTCATCAGTAAATATTTTGTTTGTTTAGGACATTGAATCTGATTCTCTGTGTGACCACCTGTCAAAACTCGGTGAGTCTCTTAACAAAGCGTGGTGCCTGATCCACCCACCAATGCCAAAACAGTCCAAGCTCGCAGATAAGCTATATAATTTGTCTGAGATTGTCGAGACAGAGCACAAAAGGCTTCTGTCCAGAAAATCAATAATAGAGAAGCGCAAGGAAGAACATGAGCGCCAGATGCTTGAGATGGTATTACAGTTCTTATATTTGTACATAAGTATAAGCATTTCTGGATGCATTGTCAGTAAGTATATATTGTCTTTGGGAAATCAACATGTTGGCATGTCTCTATCAATCGGAAGTGTATTTTCATAATTTGTGATTTTTGTGTCTGACGTGATATTTTAACTGTAAAAAATGCTAGTTTCCTATTGAAACAATTGATTTTTATTTGACTTCAATAGTAGAATGGTGGTGCCCAGTACAATTTTGTTTCATCTTTCTTCTTTCATAAAGTGACATTCCATGCAATTCATTTTGAAAAAAAAATCAGGAGAGGGAGGAAGAGTCTAAGCGGCTGAAAGTGCAAAAGACAACACAAGATACAGAGAAGAAGCGACTGGAAAATGAGTACAGCATAAGGGAGCGGGCAAGGATCCAAAAGGAAATTGCAGACAAAGAGATGAAGGAGGCCCAAGCTCTCTTGGACGCCCAAAGGCGCAGAGGGAAGGGCAAGAAACCCTTGATTGAAGGGGTAATTTCTGCTTCTCTTTTATGCCTCATTATTTTCCCAAGATTTCAAAGACATACACTTCTGTTCTTTTTTATTTGAACAAGAAGACCCTTTTCATCCTTTTGGCTTCTATGGAACATCGAATGATAAATTATGAGATCATAAATCTGCAGATCAACTATATTGAAGATTCAATAAATAAATAAGTTAAACTATCTAAATCTGGTTTGACGAAATAGTTGGAAGCTATATTTTTACAGATCAGTGTTTATTGATATTTGTAGGAGGTGACGAAGCAGACATTAATTGAAATGGCTCTGAGCGAACAGCTGAAGGAGAGGCAAGAAATGGAGAAGAAGCTGCAAAAGTTCGCTAAAACCATGGACCACCTAGAGAGGGCCCGTCGCGAGACTGAGAGCCCTCTTATTGAACAAGCCTGGGCCAAACGTCTTGATGAGGAGAAAATCCACCATGAACAAGAACAAATTGTAAGAAATTTCATTGTTTTTCTTTGTATGTTTCATCTCCATTTGTAGAGACCTTGAAACTATGCTCTGTATCATGTATCCAGCAGTGCAACTAGGTTATGATACATGCTTGTTTCTTTCCAAATATTTATGAACAGTGAATTTAGACATGTTATAATGGTTTTTTAATATTTTTGCTCAGTTTTGTGTTTATTTGATTAATGTTGGATTTAAATAAATTGTTTATTATAGAAAGGCATAGAGGAAAGCAAAAGGAATCATGCTGAAGACCTCAGGCGGAAGACTAGGCTTTCTCGTATGCTTGAGAGCGCAGTATGTCAATCATATTCCTGCTATTGTTTTAATGCTGTTGTAAATTTTTTATTGCTTTGCTTGTTTGAAGTTTACAGTTTTGATCCTGGAGTAGCAATAATTATTCCAAACCTACTTGACATTGTGGAGTAGTTTTCTTTTTTTATTTATCATCAATGCAATATTTTTTAGCTCTTCTTTTAATCTGGAGTAATTCTATTATCTCTAAGCCAGTTCTTAGTTTCTGTAGATGCATCCAAGTAGTTTGTTTTACTTTTCTTTTTTCCCAACACTATTATTGCAGTGTAGTCTATCCCTCTGATAATCAGCATATTCAGAATTTATCTTTTATTTATTGTGTTTATAATTTGCTTGATTTTACAGAATGGGATGAGACAGAAAATAAATGAGAGGCGGCAGGCAGATTTCGGGCAGGTGATGAAGGAGAGGGAAGACCGCATCAACCAGCGGCTTGCCATGCGAAGTATGGAGAGGGACCGGATGCGCAAACTTATCTATTTCGTCACCTCTGAGGAAGAGCGCATCACAAGACTCCGTCAAGAGGAAGAAGCCCGCAAACTTGAAGGTACAACTAAATATTATAAGAGAAGTTTTTGCATGCATATTTAAAAAATGAAGCATATTTACATAAAATAAATATTTGATTTTTGCATCTTTCTACAGAGGAGGAGAGGAAGAAAAGAGAGGAATCTGAACGCAAAGCCAGGCTTGATGCTATTGCTGAGAAGCAGCGACAGAGGGAGCTTGAGCTTGAAGAGAAGGAACGTCTTCGTCGCGAGTCCCTCTTGCGCTCAACTGCGGACCCAGTCCCACGCATCACACCCCCTCCTGCTGCTTTCACTGAGCCTGTTACTGCTGCTCCTGCTGCTGCTGCTGCTGCCGCCTCTGCCGCCCCCACCGCACCTTCTGGTGGCAAGTATGTGCCCAAGTTTAGGCGTGGAGGCAGTGATGCAGCTCCACCTCAGAGACCAGCAGCTGCAGCACCTGCAACTGACAGGTGGAGCCGTCCAGATGACCAGCCTCCTATTCAATCAGGTGGAGACAGATGGCGTGGGAGCAGGGGAGGTGGGGAATCACGGTTGCCTACTTCGACTAATTTGTGGTCTGCATCTAGGAACCGTGGTTGAGAATCAAATTTTGTAGCGGACGCTTCTTGAATGCTCATGTGCGGTGAATTGTAGGAGATGGGTGTTTTTAGTTTATGCTTTATGTTATGCGACGCTGAGGACTTTAGTGGGATGCAATTTTTGCCTTGGGGATTTATTTTCTATAGGCTTTGTTGTTTTAATAATTCTTTTTGTTTTTGAGATGAAGTTTAACGAGTTGGGAGTATTTGATTTTTTTATGTGGTTATGAACGGGAATGGATGGTAAAAAATATGCTCCTACATCATAGAATGTTTCTGATTATCTAGTTATTCGTCTGGTTTAGTGTTTGTTTCTTAAATCTTTGGCTAACTCTTAATGGTTCGATGGGTAAGTTAGACTATTTGCTGACACAGATGGATGAATAATCTCAGTTAATTTTCCAAGTTATCACTAATCATACACTGTTTAGATAGCAGAATATATGCTTAAGCTATAGTTTTACCATTTGCAACTATAAATCTTCAAGGAGCATTTCAACGTCTAATCCAGTAATCCTCAAAGATCAAATGGGTGCATCAGGCTTGGTCAACAGATATCTATTTTCCAAAATATTAGGTAGAATTAGGATTGGGCAAATAATTCATGACTCATGACTCGCTCACATGATAGTTCGGATAAGCTTGTTCAGAATCAACTCAAGTCAAATTCAGCTCGAATACTATATAAGTTGAGTTCGAGTTAGATATGACTCGTTCAGTGACTCGATGAGTCGGTTCATATATGGCCTTCTAGTTTTGGAACATGTTCTATTTTTTGGGCCTTTTTCGTATATGGGCTAATGGGCCTTCCGATTTCCAAATTTAAAGGAATACAAATATTAAACCTAACTTAAATGCCTAATCTCTCTGCCAGGCAACCGCCTCTCTTCACTTTCCATCTTCTCTCCTTATTCTCTCCCGATCGTCTCAACGTACCAACCATTCAACCACCATGTCCACCACGAACCACCCTCTTGGCTGGTTCTCTCCATCAACCATCAGTTCCACCTTATCTTCTCCCGATCGCTTCTCTCCGGTTCTCCATCTTATGAATCTCAAAATTCTCGATATAATTCTACTAAGATAGCTGCACAAGCCAAGACAACCCAGTTCCACCCTCTCCTCCTGAGTTCCCATCACTCCTGCCAGTCGCCACTGATACGGTCAAATTATGCATGTTTTTATCTAAGATTTATTGTGAAATTAATGCCAAGTTTTGTTTAATTTACCTTTAATTAGAGTTACTTTGTTTAAGAGTTTAATTTACCTTTAATGGAGAAAAACATGTATTTTGAAACAAAACAGACGCAATTGGACACCTCGGAACAAGCTGAAATGAAGAATGAAGCAAAATGACTGTCGGCCAAGTCCATTGCGGCCACAAAGATCATTATGGCGACCACAATCAACCTTTCGAGTTCAAAATCCAGAATGCAACAAAATTCTCAAGTCCATTGTGATCGCAAAGCCCATTATTGCGGTCGCAATCAAGTATGCAGATCAGAGACAGAGAAGCTGCAATTTTTCAGCCAAGTCTATTGCGATCGCAAAGCCCAATATTGCAGCCACAAGACAATTAATCTCCAAAATTAGCAGTCAGCCAGAAGTCATTCTCAAGTCTATTGCGGTCGCAATTAAACTACACAAAAGCAAAAAACCTGCAGTTTTTAGGGTTCTGTTCCAATATAAATACCTAAGTTTTCTAGATGAGTTAAGTTACGATTTTTGGTTAATTTACAGAGGATTTAGAGTTAGTTATCTTGTCAAGGAATTTACCGCACTTAAACTTAGAAGATAAATCTTACGATTCAAAGCGACAATTGCTTCGGTTAAGTCTGGATTCGTACTCATCTCCCTCATCGATCTTTGCAAAATGACCGGTTTCTCCCTTGTGTTGTGCCACTGACTTTGTTTGAGTGCCATGTCATCAACCAACTTGTAACCATCAGCTGCACCCTTGTTCATCAAACTTTCTCTAGCAACATCGTCGAGCATGCTTTTGTCTTGAAGCAAGAGACTATTGTAAAAAAAATGCAACAAGGTCCAGTTCTCTATGCCATGATGAGGACAACACCTTTGTAACTCTCGAAATCGCTCCAACACCTCGATCATCGTCTCATCTTCTTTCTGCCGAAAGTTATGGATTGATGGTGCAAGGAGTTCGTCTTTGAGGGTGGAAAATTTTTGCTCAAAAAGGCATTCGCAACCTTGGGCCAAGTATCTATATTCTCGGGTCGTTGTTCCCTTATCTAAATTTTAGCTTTATCTGCAAGAAAAAGGTAAATGTCATAACCTTAAAATTTTCAGGAGAAATAGTTCGTACCTCAATCGTGTTGCATATTTCTTCAAAGTTGGCTAAGTGTTGTGTCACATCCTCGTGAGGTAACCCGTGAAAAAGATGTTGTTGCACCATACTAACCCATGCCGACATATTTGATATATTCCTCAGCATTGATAGTGGGTGTCGTATACCCATGATGAATCCATCTGCCCTAGGTGTTGTAAAGTCCCTTAGGGGGGGGCGATTAGGTCTGTTGTAATGTTGTTTCCTTAATTGAAAGCGACATCCCTTGTTTTTCTTGCGACTTCTTCCACGGTCGCAGCGGCTTGCCTTGTCGCTGCAAGTTCGATTCGTAACGCCTGAAGTTGTTCCCCGGGGGTCCTTTGGTTAGACATGTCTAACAGTTTTGGACTTAAGTGCAGAAAAGGTCCCATTGTCGGGCGTTTGCTCCTCTCGTAGAAAAGGTGAGTCGATCCTTGTCTAGAGAACCAATCAACCAAATCTTTGACGTTCGGGGTTGACGGTTCTCCTTCCAGTTTTCAGCCTACAAAATCAGAGAGAAAGACACTAGAATTTTTTTAAAAACTGAACTGAAATGAAAAAAAATACTCAAATTTGAAACTAAAATCACTGTTGTCCCCAACAACGACGCCAAAAACTTGATGTGTGGTTTTATTAACCCTAATTCTATGTGTAAGTTGCAAGTATACAACCGTCAATTGTAGTATTTGGAGATTGAATCCACGAGGACAAGTCGGTTTTAATTTCAGATTCTAGTAAATTTAATCTAAGTGAGAGAAAAGATTTTAGAATTGAAGTTGAGTTGGTGTTTGATTTTAGACTAAAAAAATTAAATTACGCTTTTAACTCGATTATTAATCGTGATTAGGGCTTGTTATGGGTACACTTTTCCACTAACGTTTTGTAGTAATTTTCTAAAGTTATATAAAGGTACGGTTTGCAAATTTAGTACCAAAGGATATCTCTATGTCGATACCGTGTTTAAACTAGCAATGGTTTCACCTTTCGGTACTTGATTATACTAGCCTAAACCCCTTAAGATCTACCGTCCTAATTATTCTAAGTCCTTGTAATTCTCCTCTCATTACTTGGTACAATTCATTAAAACAATTAGATAAAATATGTAATCAACAAACTTCACGTTTCGATACTTAGTCTATTGATTATCCTACTTCCTACGACCAAGTTATAACATTCAATTTCTCAATTGCAAATATTAAATTCTAAAATGTGCAATTTGATCAAGATCGCAAACAATTAAAAAAAACAAGTCATACACAAATCTCTGAAAATATACTAAATCAAACAAGCATACACCATAGTTTCAAGTCATCCCTATCAATACCCTAATACAAACTTAGCCGGACATGACTAAGGGGCAGAACATAGCAAAGTAAAGAATTCTAAAGAAAAGAAAAAGAAACAAGAGATAAAAACGAATTTTCGTGGTGAATTGGCTTGATCTTATCTTCTTCTTTTTTTTTCTCCTCCTTGTTCTATTTGTAATTGTACATATCACGTATCATTAATTGTGGGGTAAATAATGAGGTTGTTTTGAGGACGTTAATGCCATAAACCAAGGTAATTTTAGACTAAATAATAATCCTTACTCCAATACCTACAATTCTGGTTGAAGAAATCATCCAAACTTTTCGTGGAGGCAAATGACCAATCTACTCAAGGTAACCAAAATAACCAAGAAAACCAAAATTTTAATGTTGGAAACCTTCATGAACCACCAAAATCAAAAGTTTGATGAACTTAATAAAAATGTAGACTGGTTAGCAACTCAAAACAAGATGCTTGAAACCCAAGTTGCACAACAAGTCACCTATTTCACACGCCAACCGGGTACGCTACCACCAAAATCCCGAGGACAACCTGAGATAAGTAAAAGCGGTAAGGCACACGCTTCACAGTGGTGCTCAATACGAAGATCCACCTAATCCATAGGAGGATAACTTTCAGCCACAACTTGAGAAATGGTAACAAGGGAGCGATAAGCGAATCTCCACACATGAGAATGAAGCCTCAAAGTAAATTACACCAAACACACCAAGTAACAAAACTGAAAAGAGAGAGCCTTCCAAATCCGAGTTGCCAAAGGTAAGTGCAAAGGTACCTCTTATATCCCTCCTCACAAGTATGTACCTTTTCCCGATAGATTTAAGGAATGAAAAAACTGAGAAGCAATGTGGTGAGTTCATTGAAATTCTAAAACAATTGCATGTGAATTTGCTTACTGAAGTTATGACACAAATGCCGACTTACGCCAAATTCTTTAAGGATATCTTGTCTAATAGGCGCAAACTTGAGGAGGTACAATGATATCTCTTGACAACCACGATAGTGCTTTGATTAGGAACAAACTACCCAAAAAATTAGATGATTCCGATAAGTTTGTGATACCTTGCTCCATTGGTAATATCAAATTTAGAAATGCCTTGTGTGAGCTTGGATCAAGTGAAATCCTTATGCCCAAATTCGTCTAGGATAGGTTAGGCGTAGGTGAGTTGATACCAACTAAGATCTCTTTGCAATTGGCCAATCAATCAATCAAGTTACCACTTGGTGTTGTTGAGGATTTTTCAGTTCAAGTTGGAAAGTTCTATGTCCCAATTGATTTTGTTGTGGTAGACATGGAGGAGGATACCCATACACCTCTCTTGTTAGGTAGGCCTTTTCTTAATCCCGCTAAAGCAATCATTAATGTCCATGACAAAATCATCACATTTAACATTGGAGACGAAAAATTTAATTTTGATGTTAAGCGTTCAGTGAAATACCCATCTAATGATCATGAAACTTTTAGTGTTAAGACAATTGACAAGTTGTTAGATGAGGAAATTATGAAAAAAAATCAAAGAAGAGCCCACAGAATGATTGATGAATCAGGCATGTGAAATAGCGAAATAATTGGATGATTTTGAGTCTGTCAAGTTCAATTGCTTCCGCAACCAAGACCTATTGCGGCCGCAACATAGTCAGACAGAAGTAAAACAATACCAATCCTGCCAAAACACAGTTCAGTTGTGACCGCAACAAAATTCTTTGCGACCGCAACATGCCCAAATTGTGGAACCCTTCTTTCTCCTAAAAAAACCTATTAGAATTGAGACTTGGGGGAAAGCCTAAGGTCAAGTACTAGAGTGGAAGTGTTTTTAACAATAATTACAATTCAAGCTTTTAGACCTTAATCACCTAGCTAAAATTTCAGCAAGCAAGTACTAAGAGCAATTGAGCAATTCAAAAATAACAAAGTGCAAGAATAGTAAAGAGAGAGAGTAAAGAGAAAGAGCAATTAAGAGAACACAAGAATACGCAATATAACATGGTTTGACCTACAAATAAACTAAACCTACATCCAAGGGACTCCCGGAACCAAAAATTCCTTTCGAGACCAATTCAACTAAGCAATAAGTGTTCTTTACAGTTGCGGAACTTATCTTTGGTTTATTCTCAATAAACAAATCAATTTTATGTTCCTAAACATATGCAAGGGGCTACACCACTCTACAAGGTAAAATGTTCGATTGACTACACAATCAAGGACATGGATGCATTACTTGACAACACAAATGTAGTGCACCAAATGTTAGAAACTAGCAAGAAAAGAAGTGTTCTCGAATTGACAATTAGACAATAGTAGCTATCATAAATCTCTCAGGTTAGGCAGCTGTATGAGAAGGCTCTAATGCTCTTTCTGATGCTCAATTGAATGCTTGAAAGCTTGTGGGGGGATTCAGATGTCTTTCAGGTTCGTATCCCCAGTGTATTTATAGGTTGAGCACATCTTGGAGTTTTGAAGTCTTGAAAATGGCCTCATGCATTACAAAATTCTGTGACGCGTTACAGAATTCGTTATAACGGGTTGGCACATTTCCAGAAATTCCATTCTGTGCTTCTTCCACTGACTTTTGGGCCACCTTGAGCAGAAACTTTTACAACGGGTTGGGAACCTGTTATACCGGGTTGGGAAGGCATTGTGATGCCTCTGTGATGCGTTACAACAACACATGACTGTGGAAATCTCTTCTCTGCTCAGCTCTTCTCCTCTTAATCCATTGTGATGGGTTGGGCACCCGTTATGACGGGTGGTACACCCGTTATGACGGGTGGTACACCCGTTCTGACGGGTTGTACACCCGTTCTGACGGGTTTGGAAAGTGTTATCATAACGCATGACTCTGTAAATGCCTTCTACGCTTGCTCTTTATGTCTTTAAGTATGTCTTGACTTGTGTTAAGCATATTTGAGCATTTGCATCACAATAGTGTACCTGTGTTAACCTGCATCTCAACAAAACTCAATTGTGCAAGGTTCCTACTTATTTGTTTTGCAAATTATCAAACAAGAGATGAGTTTAATCCAACAAACTCTCCCTTTTGACAATTTGCAAAGTCATATATGATGTGCATAACATATGATGCACATCATGCATTTCTCCACATTTTTGTAAAGTATGATAAAATGCTCAATTACACAAGCTCCCCATGAGTTTTAGCACATGTTTATAAGCAAGTCAAGTTTTAAATTTACTCCCCCTTAATGATATAAAATTTACAAATAAAACACATGTTATCATTTTCAATTATAATTTTCCATTTTCAAGAATAAAAGAGCAATTAATCAAGAGACATGTCAAGATATATATGCAATATACAACTCATAAAAGATGCACAAATGTATAATCATACAAAACATCATAATTAAAGATGAAAAAACATACAAGGAGCATAGCAAAATAAAAAGAAAATGCAACTCTAATTTGCTCCTACTCATCATCACTACTCTCCAAGTCCCGAATGGCAAACTTGTCGTGTAAGAAAACAAAATTTGGATAATCCCGCAGCCTATCCGACCCGCAAAAATATCATACCCGACCTACCCGGTCCGCAGAGGTGGGCTTAGAATTGGCAATCCGACCTACCCATGGGCTTCACAGCTCGGCCCATGGGCTACCCGCACAGGCCCGTCCAATATTCCAGTGCATCACTACATCAGCGCATCAAATAAAAAACATTTTTTTATTATTGAATGTACATTTTGTAATTACTGAATTGTAAAATTTGTGATAATTTTAGAATTTCAGATTAATATCGTCTGATAATTTGATATCATAATCAGTCAAATCTATTCAGACCTCACATCATATACTAAGATCCAATCTAATTCAATGTTATAATCGGCTCATTAGTAGCTTATGGATACAACTTCACAACCCACAGCTCTTGACTTGTTTGTCATTGGTGCCAGCAAGCTGTACCACAGTAGATGTGGATCGAAAGCATTTTCAGAACAAACAATAGTGCGACATAATCAGGAAAGAGAGCAGCCCTTGACTTGTTTGTCATCTTTCTTTTTTTATTTTTTATTATTTTATCATGCTAAATCATGCAAATAATGGGAATGAATGACTTCGCAGAGACTACTGCTTGTTTAATAACTTAATGATATTCTTGTAACAGGATTTCATTTTAATTGTTTTGAAATAACTAAATGTAAAACAGTTGTCAGAAGAAAGAGTTTCTGTTTATGAACGTGGTATCATAAATGTTTAATTAACTCAAAAGTGTTGCGCATTTGCACTTTTTATCTCATCCGGCAGCACACAAACTTGAGTACCTGACCAGCTTGCTACTAAGCGTGCCCTGAATCACATTAATATTTTACGACTAAGTTAATTGGTAATCAAATGTTACTTAGAGAATCACATTAATATTTCGAAATTTTTGACCAAAAATGTTAGTTTATTTGCTATTACTCTCATCTATCCTGAAAGTACGTTCATGATTTTGAACATCGATGAAAGAAAGAGCATTTACTATCCTCGTTTACTAACTAAAAGGTACTTTCCAGTAAACAAAATTTCCATCCCCACAAAGATAACGAATTGAATTAAACATATTACATGACAAATTTATGTTGTGTAATTGAAGTTGGCACAAGATGTCTGGCCAAAAGCCAGAGAGGAACTGAACCCAAGTCTAGATCTGGCCAAATCAAACACGAGCAAATTATCCTCCAACTGGTACCCACCAATCACGATCGACGTTATGGGATTCATCCCAGCATCAACAAAGCCAAGACACAACGCATCATTGCCCACCGCAACCATGGAATTAGCTCCGAAAATGCGCCAGTACACGCTGTTGCTCTGCAGCACCAGGTCAATGGATGGAACAGCGGGACCCACTCTGGTGCTTCCGATTGATTTTGCATCGAAACACAGACCAAATGGCGCCACGGGTGGCACACGCTTGACCTGGCTCAGTGCGGCCCCAAATGCTCTGAGTACAGCCTTGTAGATGGACCTTTCGAGCAATGTGTAAGGATGTAAAGTGCTGATTTTTGTACCGCCGGTACCATTTTTGTTGATTGTTAATAAATTTCCATTTAATTCAATGGGCTTTTCATTTATTTTGATGGATCTTACACCGATGAAATAATCCGCAGACTTCTCGCCTTTATTTGAGGATTCAGATGTGCTCACAGGGTTGACTAGTAGTGGAGTATAAATTAGAGATTTGGATACATCAACACCAGGGAGGAATACGTAGGGCCCATTGCCGAAGAACATATATCCGATTGAACTGGAGAGGCAGATTGCAAATGTATGTTGGAATCCAAAAGTTGCCGCTAGTTGCTGTGCTGGAGTGACTTTAGAACGGCCAAGACCAATTATGCCGGTGGTTCCATGTGCGAGGCCTTCGAGTTGGTATGTGATGCCACATGAAAAAATAAAATGGGGATCCATGACAGCAGGACCTGATTTGCTTCCGTCAGTGGATCGCATCGAGAAGACGTCAGTGGCAAGTTCTCTAGCAGTGTAGGGTGGGATGAATGGAGTTTCTGGTACCACTGCACAACTGTTGTTATGGCAACCTATGTAGACAATTATTTAGAAAACAATCCACCATGTCATAAACCAAATCAGATTGATACCAAATTAAATAGATTAAGCTAATCCGGCTATTGTCAATAAAAACTACCACAGATATTTTTCTCTTGAAATGAGAAATGATGGCAAATGTACATGTTATACTCTAATTACCTGGTCCAGGTTTCGGGAAACAGATGAAACAACCAATTCCATGAGCATCAGAACACACAGTTGATCTGCACGGAACAGGTCGGTACGTGGAGGAGACATAGTCTTTGTCACAATCAACCCAGAGGTACCGGCCGCCGAGGTCCACAACAAGGTTACGAGAGACAAGAGGGGTCCTTTGGTTAACTTTGGTGATATACTGGAGAGTGGATGAATCTTTGGTAACTGGAGAGACCAATGCAATGGGTTTTTGAGAAAAGGAGAGGGGAAAAGAGAGGAAGAGAATGGAGAGCAGAACTAGAGGAGAAGAATCCATGGGAGAGGAGAATTGTGGAGGTGGAGAGACTAAGGAAGCCAATTTTATAGTGTAGATGAACCCCTTGCCAGGATTTCTTTTGTATTTTCCTTTGAATTATTTCTGTGGATAATGTTGAGGAATCCATTGTATTTGTTTTTTTAGATTATCCTAGAAACTTACAATTGTACACATGCCAGAGAAGTATTTTGACTCGAGTGTAAACATGCAAGAGTTTCTGTTTATAAAACGTGCAAGTATTGACTCGGAAGTGTTGCACCCAAACTTTGACCGTGACAAGTGTAATTAATGGAATAAGGGGTATCTCAGAACTCTAATCATGAGCGGTAGGGTTGTCGGTGGCTGTTCGTTTAATTATTTTTCGTTTCGTTTCGTTTCGTGACGAATGAATCAATTATGATCAAAATAATTTATTTTATTTAAATAATATTAACGAAAATATATTATTTCGTGATCATTTGTTTCGTAGTTTTGTTTATAAACTGTGTATTGTCAGAGAAAAAGAACTATGCTGAGAGAAGGTGATGAGAAAAGGGATGTATGATTGTTCGAAAAAGGAGATGAATGATTTGATTGTTGTGTATGATTAGAATCGTTCTACACTTATTTCTAATTTGCTTTAGTGTGATGAGAGAGGAGATGGTTGAAGAGCGATAGGAAGATGTTCGATCGTTTTGATTAGTTCTGACCGTTTCGTTTTTTTTTTTTAACGAAATAAAATTTCTTAATCGTCATTAAACAAAGAAGTTAACGAAACTACCCTCTTTCGTGATCGTTTCGCAGTCCCGAAGAAAAAACAAAACGCAGTGGTTTTGCTCCCGTACTGCATCTATGTATAGATAGATGCATATGGTAATTAAGTGAATTTGTTAGAGGCAAAGTTTGAGACTGTATCACTATTACCTAAATGTGAAGGTAGTTGTCAGATGAAAGAACTTTTGGAAGTACTTCTACAGATTAAAATAAATTGGAGGGTAAACTTTCAAGAGTTTCTGCTTATAATCTTGGTACCTCAAGTGTTTTACTCGAAAATTTGCACACTTGCACTTTATATCATCGGACAGCCCATAAACTCTGACCATGCATGAATGCAATGGGGGAATGGGGTCTCTTAATCCCTACTGAGCGGGCCCTGAGAAAAACAAGGAGCCATGTTTTGCTCCTGCACTTTATCCACCAATTCGTCTATGCAAGCATGGAGCAAATTGAAATTCCATGATATTAATATACAATTAATATATTCAATCTCTTCAATGAAATTGTAGGTAATTAACTTCATCTGAGCTACGCTCTATAGTACATCATTGCTGGCGTGGTTTCATTAAAAAAATGATACGAGCTGTTAGTGTCATCAACTCTTACAAAAAAATATATATGTATTTGACGATTCATACATCAATGAAAGAAGCAACATTTATTATTCTCGTTTATAAACTCAACGCACTTTCTAGTAAACAAAATTTCCATCCCCCAAAAGATAAAGAACTGAAACAGGCATATTATATGACAAATTTATGCCTTGTAATTGAAGTTCGAACAAGTTGTCTGGCGAAAAAACAGAGAACTAAACCCAAGTCTAGATCTGGCCAGATCAAACACAAGCAAATTATTCTCCAACTGGTACCCACCAATCACGATCGACGTCCTCGGATTTATCCCAGCATCGACAAAGCCGAGACACAATGCATCGTTCTCCACCGCAACCATGGAATTAGCTCCAATAATGCTCCAGGACACGCTGTTGCTCTGTAACACCAGGTCAATGGACGGAACTGCAGGCCCCACTCTGGTGCTTCCGATTGATTTAGCATCAAAACACAGCCCGAATGGCGCCACGGGGGCCACACGCTTTATGTCGCTCAGTGCGGCCCCAAATGTATCGAGTACAGCCTTGTAAATCGACCTTTCGAGCAATGTGTAAGGATGTACAGTGCTGATTTTCGTACCACCGATACCGTTCTTGTCGATTTTTAGTAAAGTTCCATTTAATTTAACGGGCTTTTGATTTATTTGGATGGATCTTACACCGATGAAATACTCGGCAGACTTCTCGCCTGGAATTGAGACTACAGCTGTGCTCACAGGGTTGACTAGCAGTGGAGTATAAATGAGAAACTTGGACACATCCATGCCTGGCAGGAACACATAGGGCCCACTTCCAAAAAACATAAATCCGACTGACCTTGAGAGGCAGATTGCAAATGTACGTTGTAATCCAAGAGTTGCTGCTAGCTGCTCTGGTGGAGCGACTTTGTTACGACCAAGACCAATTACGCCGGTGGTTCCACGTGCGAAGCCTTTGAGGAGGGATGTGGGGCCACATGAAAAAAGTAAATCAGGATCCATGACAGCAGGTCCTGATTTGCTTCCGTCAGTGGATCGCATGGAGAAGACGTCAGTGGTAAGTTCTCCGGCGATGCTTGTTCGGATGAATGGATTTTCTGGTGCCACTCCGCAAGTGTTGTTATGGCAACCTGTTTAGAAATTTATTTAGAAAATAATCCACCAATTGTCATTGATCCAAATCAAATTGACACTAGCTACATTAAATAGATTAACCTTATCCGGCTATTGTCAATAAAAACCACCACAGATATATGTTTCTCTTGAAACGGGAAATGAATCCAATGAATATACTTCACAACTTCAATAATGCTGCTGATTTTAAAATTTTCTACGACAAAAGAAATAATGAATTGAGCTACTTTTTGCGGATCATGATTCAGTGGCATGCAAATGTATATGTTCACGTACGACTCTAACCTGGTCCAGGTTTCGCAATACAGTTGCCACAACCAAAACCATTAGCAGCAGAACACACAGCTGATCTGCACCGAACAGGTCGGTACGTGGAGGAGACGTAGCCTTTGTCACAATCAACCCAGAGATGCCTGCCGCCGAGGTCCACAACGAGGTTAAGAGAGACAAGAGGGGTCCTTTGGTCAACTTTGGTGATGTACTGGAGAGTTGATGGATCTTTGGTAACTGGAGAGACTAATGCATGGGGTTTCTGAGAGAAGGAGAGGGGAAAAGAGAGGAAGAGAATGGAGAGCAGAACTAGAGGAGAAGAATCCATGGGAAGATGAAACAGAGCGATGGAAGTGGAGAATAAGGAAGCCAATTTATAGTGTCGATAAACCCTTGTCAGGACACCGTTTGTTTCAATTTTCTGTTTATTTTTTTCTGTGGATAATGTTGAGCAACTCAGCAACCCATTGTATTACCTCGGGGTTTTTAGATTAGCCTAAAAACTTTCAAATGTAACAGTACACAACCATAAAAAACAAGTAAAATACAAAAAGTAGGCATTTCTCAAGAAAGGGGATAACATTTATAAAAAAAGTATTAGGTTTGTTATCGATTCCAACAGTGTCAGATTACAGTTCATTAATTTTCAGAATAAACAATATTAGTGCAATATTATCAGAAAGAGTTGTGCTTGTCTTGTTTTATTATTATTATTATTATTATTATTATTATTATTATTATTATTATTATATTGTCATGCAGAATCCATGCAAACTAGATGGAACTATGCAGCAACTACTGCTATAGATTCTCGTAACAGGATTTTTTTTTCAGATCATTTCAGCTAACTAAAGTGTAAAGCTAGTTGTCAGGTGAAACTTGAAAGACTTTCCGAAGTTTCTTGCAAATTACATAACTTCTTTTATACTAGTCATATAATATACATGCACAAATAAATAAAAAATTAAATTTGAATTTTTTTTAAAAGTAATCAGAGCTTGAACCCAAACTCTTCCATAAAAGTCTTATATTTCACCACTGCAATAAATAAGACTTGACTACAAATTATACAATTTGGAGGGTCACATGCAAGAGTTTCTGTTAGAGTTTTCAAAATTGTTCCTATGTGCCTAAAAACGGCACAAAACGGTACGATATGACAAGGATACAACACAGTTAAGATACGGCACGAGACACAACACAATATTGTTTACGTCTCGTTTTTTAAGCGTGTGGTGCTTATGTTTTCTACTATAGGGCACGACACGACACTGAACGTTTACGAGGAGAGGCACGACAAGGCACAACATGAAAACGCAGCACGGCACGACACAGGAACACGTCAAGAAACGACACATTTAGGCATGATACGGTACTAGAGGTCCAAAAAAATAATCGTCTATAAAATTTAAAGAATTTTTTTTCAGATTTTTATGTTCTTGTAATTTTTTTTTTCTATTTTTAGTATTTTTTTTCGCCACGATTAACACGAATAAGACACGTCATGCCGAAGCAACACAACACGGACAAACACGTCACAGTTAAGATACGACATGTTTAGACACGGTTTGTCCAAACATGCCGTGTCTTAACCGTTCCATGTCGATCTCTTTCAATTTTAGACACGGCACGACACGGAACAACAAAAATAGTATACTAACTGTGTCGTGTCACGCCGTATTTGACACGAAATGACACGAATTTTTTTTTGAAAGAGAGAAAGCTTAGCCTTTCTCATAATTTTATTATACCAAAAGTAAAAATATGTACAGATGATTGAAGAACGAAAAATAAAGATACAAAAATATGGAATTCGATGGTGTGGTAACTAGCTAGTCCTAGTGTGTTACTCCATCTGCGGTGTTCGTCTTCGATTTGTCTTATGATCTGGTTGACGTGATGAACCGTGCCTTCGAATATGCGCTTATTTCTTTCCTTTCAAATGATCCAGAAGACTAATGAAATAAGTGTGTCGACGTCTTTCGATCATGTCCTTCCCAGTATGCCCCTATATGTTGTCCAAAATTGGCACTACCACAGAAATGTGTTCGTCTTCGATTTGTCTTATGACACGACGAATTTAGAACTCTAGTTTCTGTTAAGCAAGGTATCCTAAGTATTTGACTCGGAAGTGTTGAACGCTTGCATTTTTCCTCATCCGACCGACAGCCCACAAACTTTGACCATGCACGTACTGAGTGAGCGGGCCCTGAGAAAAAATAGGCGCAGTTGTTTAATTTGCTCCCGTTCTGGTACTGCATCCACCACTTAATGAGTTATGAACGTGGATTTACTTATTTTTTACGTGAGGGCCTATGTATAGTCAAATATCAAATATAGATAAATCATAAAATAAATGCATATGCTTAGTCATAAATGCTTAAGCATATGGTAATTACTAATTCAGCCGATCTCAATATCAATTCCATCATCGATATGCACTGGACGCATTAAGTTGAGTTCTGATTAAGTTTTTTACTTATGATGTATGTTGTTTTCGTTATTATGCATATATTTTTGTTATTGTAAATTTAATAACATGCATAACAATTCAAATATTTATAATTTATATCATGCATGTTATGTTTATTATATTTTTTTGTTATACTTATGATTTATATTATGCATGTTAATTATATTAGATAAATGTATTATTATGTATGTTATTCATATTATTTTGCATGTTAATTACATGCAAACTAATAAAAAAATATGCATAACAACCAAAATAACATACATCATAACTAGAGTAATTTTCAAAATAATGCAACTGAATTCTTTCAGTCCGCATCGATGAGCGTAGCGATTCACATCAATAAGCAGCGATCTTCATTTTCTGTCGAACGTCCGGTCAAATATATGCATAATAAAAAACATGCATAATAAAAAAAACAATAAGAAATCGATATGTCAGCTCCCTTACTAATTAGTGAAGTGTGTGAGAAGCAAAGTTTGAGATTGTATCATGTTTCTTAATTCTTTACTTACTGAGACTCAAATGATTTAAAATTGCAGCCAATATTCGGAAGATTACAGTAGTTTATAGAAAATAAGGGAGACGTATAAATACGGTACGGCTTGTACGCACAAGATTCGTCAAAATGTGAAATATTGTCGGCAAACTCAACTCATTTTTACAAGTGATCCCTTTAAAATTATTAATTATGAAATTATTATTACCTTACTTCTTTGCCAAATTAGCGCGGTATACTTACAATCTTAATTATATGTTCTAGAGAACCATTCAAAATTATGTATGTATAGAGTGAGAACAAGGTTATGATAATATGCATAAGAAGAAATTGATAATCAAATGATACTTATTAATATTTTTAAAATTTTAATGACCAAAACAATAAAAAATGATACTTCATTAGCTGCGGTGTCATCTACACTTAAAAAAAACGTTGATCATTTTGAACATCAATACAAGAAGGAACATTTATTATTTCTCGTTTATTAACTCAAAGCTACTTTCCACAAAGATAAAGAACTGAAATACGCACATTACAATATTACATGACGAACTTATGTTGTATAATTAAATTTGGAACAACTTATCTTGCTCCAAACCAGAGCGTTACTGAACCCAAGTTTAGATCTAGCCAGATCAAACATGACCAAATTATTCTCCAACTGGTACCCACCAATCACGATCGACGTTGTCGGATTTATCCCACCATCGACAAAGCCAAGACACAATGCATCATTGCCCACCGCAACCATGGAATTAGATCCGATAATGCTCCAGGATACACCGGTGTTCTGCAGCACCAGGTCGATGGTCGGAACGTCGGGCCCCTGTAGTCTGGCGATTTGTTGGATTGAATTTGCATCAAAACAGAGCCCAAATGGCGCTATAGGAGCCACACGCTTGGCCTGGCTCAGTGCAGCCCCAAATGCGTTTAGTACAGCCTTGTAGATCGACCTTTCGAGCAGTGTGTATGGATGTAAAGTGCTGATTCTTGTACCACCGGTACCATATTTACTGATTTGTAACAAAGTTCCATTTAATTTAATGGGCTTTTGATTTATTTCGATGGATGTTACACCGATGAAATACTCGGGAATACCTAGTGGAGTATAACTGCTCACGGGGTTGACAAGTAGTGGAGTATAAATGAGAGATATGGACACATCAACGCCGGGGAGGAATACGTAGGGCCCGCCGCCGAAGAACATAAATCCACTTGAACTAGAGAGGCAGATTGCGAATGTACGTTGGAATCCGAAAGTTGCCGCTAGCTGCTGTGGTGCAGCGACTCTGTTACGGCCAAGACCAATTACGCCGGTCGTTCCACGTGCGAGGCCTTCAAGGAGAAATTCGGGGGCGCATATAAAAAGAAACTGTGGATCCATGACTGCAGGTCCTAGTTTGCTTCCGTCAGTGGATCGCACGGAGAAGACGTCAGTGGCAAGTTCTCCATTGGTGGTTACTCCGGTGAATGAATTATCTGGTGCTACTGTACAAGTGTTGTTATTGCAACCTATATAAGAAGTTATTTGAAAACAATTCACCATGTCATTAAGCCCAAGTCAAATTGACAGAAAATTTAATAGATTAACCTAATCTGGTTATATATATTGTCAATAAAAACCATGTCATAGATATCTTTCTTTCGAAACGGAAAATGAAGACAATATTGAATATACTTCACAACATGAATCATGATGAACACCATGGCTGTTTTCAAACTTCTACCATAAAAAAATAATGAATCGAATAACATTTTTCGGATCATGATTCAGCAGCAAACAAATGTATATGTTCTACGCTAACCTGGTCGAGGTTTCGAGAAACAGTGGTTACTGCAACCAAAACCATTAGCAGCAGAGCACCCAGCTGATCTGCATCGAACAGGTCGGTACGTGGAGGAGACATATCCTTTGTCACAATTAACCCAGAGATACTGACCGCTGAGGTCCACAGCGAGGTTAAGAGGGACAAGAGGGGTCCTTTGGTTAACTTTGGTGATGTACTGGAGAGTAGATGGATCTTTAGTAACTGGAGTGACCAATGCATTGGGTTTCTGAGAGAAGGAGAGGGGAAAAGAGAGGAAGAGAAGAATGGAGATCAGAATTAGAGGAGAAGAATCCATGGAGAGATGAGACAGGGATATATGTTGGTGGAGACAAGGAAGGTATTTTTATAGTGTAGATAAAGCCCTTGGCAGGATGCTCTTTTAGTTCCTCCTTATTTTTTCTGTGGATAATGCTGAGCAATTCGTTGTATTTTGGGTCTTTGGATTTGCCTAGAAATTTCCAAATGTTCTGTTACACAACCGTGCCCAAAAAAGAATTTTTTTGTCTGTATTTTCAAAAAAATAAGAATTACATTTGTGATTCTACTTTCAAACATTTAACAGTCATGATTTTATTTTTCTGCGTTCAATGTCAAAAGTATTTTCTAGACGCTTGTATTCAGAAATAGAGGTCACTCGAATTTACGAAGCAAAAAAAATATCAAGTACTTTTGAAATCTGCGTTCACGTCTAAACGTGCGTCCAGACGTATCGTTCACAACGTTGCTTGAACGCGGCGTTCAAACGTGAACGCAAATTTGAAATTTTGCTTCATACTTAATCATTGAACGCTGAACGCAGAAAAATGAAGTCATGACTGTTAAATATTTGAAAATAGAATTATAAATGTAATTTTTATTTTTCTGAAAATAAAACAGAAAAAAATTCCAAAAAAGTAAAAAAAGTAAAGAGCAAAAGACAAAGTGTTTGACTCGGAAGTGTAAACATGCAAAGATGCAAGAATTGCTGTTTACAAAATACACGTTCTAAAGCTTTTGACTCGAAGTGTTGCACTTGGACTTTTATATCCGTCCGAGTTCCGACTGCCCACAAATTATGACCATGACAGATGTAATGGTGAATCACAGAATCAGGGATCTATCTCGAAACCCCTACCCTCCTGAGCGGGCCCTGAGAAAACCAAGGCACGTGTTTTGTCCCGCACTATATGATATATCCGTCTTTATGTATTGATGCATATATGGAAAGTGAAGCGTGAGAGAGGAAAGTTTGAGATTGTATCACTGTTTCTTTGGTTACTGAGACTATACTTTTTTTTATTTATTGTTTCATTTACAATTCATATTAAAAAAATTTAGAAAAAAATTTAAAAAACTTTATAATAACTTCTTACTTGGCTAGAACCTCATACTTTTTTCATAAAGATATTGTGTTTTACTAGTATACTAAATAGAGTTTAAATACTGAAACTATACTTAAGATGAATTGAAGGCAATATTCAGAAACTTTCAGTGATTTATGAAAAATTTAGGAATGTGTATAAATACGTTTTTGATTTAATAATATAAAAACTCTCTTATATTATATCGTTAGCGATGAAGTATCCGTTCTTAATCCAACAATTCAAGTGAGAGCGCAACCTCTATGGCAAAAGAATGTACAAGAAAAATATTGTTCCCTCATTTCTCAGCATCACCTTTTAGTGAATCAAAATCATCTGTGTTTTTTCACAGAGAGGAAAACTTTTCATCTTAATCGTTAACCTAAAAATCAATGGTTCAAATTAATAATATAAAAATTCCTATTAAATCATATGAATGACAATCGAACATTGATCATTAATTTTACGATTCAAATCGAGTTCTGCAGAAGGTGAAAAAAGAAAATCCGCAATCTTCAGTAATTATATCATGAATGAATATAACTGAAAAGGATTATGATTTAATTCTTAATATAAAGGTATTAATATTCTAATAAAAAAATTCTTTCCAGACGAATTATTGTAAATGGTGTACAATTCCACAATGCAAGCTTGCTAATTTTGTAATTGTCTTTCATTCCTGCAAATTATTTTGCATGTGTCACGTTTAATTAGTAAGTATTTCTACAGTTGAGATGTAGTTGATGTAGCTGCTCTAACGACAGAATTGCTTTTCGGACTCATATTTACACAAATCTCATCACTCTAGCGCAAATCAAGAAGGGTGTTTAATCATTTCATACTATACTATAATATATATTTCTCAAACTTTTAATTTTGGAATAAATTTTATAGTATGTAGATTTTTTTAGGAAAATAGCATGTATATTTGAAAAGTATTTTATTAAGTATGTATATTCTAAATCTTCCGAGATTATAGGAATCAACAAAAATATTATTAAATATTACATATTCTTACAACAAATCCATGTTTATATTTTAAATTTTACTTAATTATGGATTTTTCTGGTATTGGTCCGGTTTGGGAGAGAAAATGTTTCTCAAAGACTTGAGTCTAAATATCAAACTGAGTAATTTATTACTCATCGTTTTCACAGTGTTTGTGAGATACAGTTGACAAGCATATTGATATATAGTGAGAGCGGCTTCGGAGTGATCTACCTTTTGGAGATTTTCCATCATGCATTATATTATTTCTAGTTCTTTTCCACTTTAATATTAGAGTAGATACATTAAGGACTTTTGGTTTATGGCCTTACTTTCTTTTGTGTGTACTTTTATTCCGTTTCTGGTGAGTGACATTTCCTTATATTATATATGTTTTGTGGGTATATTGTGATAATTTGTATTATTGTTATCATGTTATATTGTATTAATGACTTGTTTATTCTGTATTTATTTATTCATTGTTATATTTAACCTTTTGTGTGTACATCGCTGCTGCACACATGCGAAATTAGTCACTTCTAATTCATCATAAATTTTTCGAGTGTGACAAAGAATATTACACAACTTGGTGGTAAGAAAATGCTAGAGTATTATTCAGCAAATAAACATTTTAGTGGCAATCAAATGTTTCGGCAGCTCAAGGGGAAGAACAAGAAGCATTTATATTTATTCTTCTCGTTTATTAACTCAACGCTAAATCTGGTAAACATTCCATCGCCACCAATATAAAGAACTGAAACATGCATATTACTAGACAAACTTATGTCATTAGTAATAAAAGTTGGAACAACTTGTCCGGCTAGTAACCAGAGAGGAACTGAACCCAAGTCTAGATCTGGCCAGATCAAACATGAGCAAATTATCCTCCAACTGGTACCCACCAATCACGATCGACGTCGTCGGATTTATCCCAGCATCAACAATTCCGAGACATAGTACATCACCATTTCTCATCCTAAGCAAGGAATTAGTTCCAACAATGCTCCAGTACACATTGTTACTCTGAAGCACCAGGTCAATGGATGGAACTGCAGGCCCCACTCTGGTGCTTTGGATTGTCATTGCATCAAAACAGAGCTCAAATGGCGACACAGGTGCCACACGCTTGGCCTGGATCTGGCTCAGTGCGGTCCCAAATGCGGCTAGTACAGCCTTGTAGATCGACCTTTCGAGCAATGTGTAAGGATGTACCGTGCTGATTTTTGTACCACCGATACCGTTCTTGTTGATTGTTAACAAAGTTCCATTTAATTTAATGGGCTTTTGATTTATTTTGATGGATCTCACACCAATGAAATACTCGAGAGAATTCTCACCATCAATATTTGCTGTCCTCAATGGGTTGACTAGTAGTGGAGTGTAACTGAGAGATTTGGACACATCAATTCCGGGACCCTGGAATATGTAGGGCCCACTGCCGAAGAACATGAATCCATTTGAACTGGAGAGGCAGATTGCAAATGTACGTTGGAATCCAAAAGTTGCCGCTAGCTGTTGTGGTGCACTGATTTTTGAACGACCAAGACCAATTACTCCGGTAGTTCCTCGTGTGAGGCCTTTGAGGAGGGATGTGGGGCCGCAAGAAAAAAATAAATGAGGATCCGTTACAGCAGGTCCTGATTTGTTTCCGTCAGTGGATCGCACGGAGAAGACATCAGTGGCAAGTTCGCTGGAGGCACCAATTCGGGTGAATGGATTTTTTGGTATCACTATACAAGTGTTGTTGTTGCAACCTATTTAAAAAGTTAATTATAAACAATCCACCATCTCATTAAGCCTAGTCAAATTGATACCAAATTAAATAGATTAGCCTAATCCGACTATTGTCAATAGAGACCATGCCATAGATAAATTTCTCTTGAAACGGAAAATGAAGACGATGAATATACTTGACAACATAATCATGATGAACAACATGGCCGTTTTCAAATTTCTACCATAAAAATAATAAATTGAGCTACTTTTTTCGAATCATGATTGAGAAATGTATATGTTCTACTCTAACCTGGTCGAGGTTTCGAGAGACATTCAAGAGAACAAGCAGGACTATTAGCAGCAAAGCACTCAGCTGATTCGCATCGAACTGGTCGGTACGTGGAGGAGACATAGCCTTTGTCACAATCAACCCAGAGATACTGGCCACTGAGGTCCACAGCGAGGTTAAGAGAGACAAGAGGGGTCCTTTGTTTAACTTTGGTGATATACTGGAGAGTGGATGGATCTTTAGTAACTGGAGAGACTAATGCATTGGGTTTCTGAGAGAAAGAGAGGGGAAAAGAGAGGAAGAGAATGGAGAGCAGAACTAGAGGAGAAGAATCCATGGGAGATGAGAATTGAGACAGAGCAATGGAGGTGGAGAGTCTAAGGAAGCCAATTTTATAGTGTAGATAACCTATTGCCAGGATTTCTTTTGTATTTTCCTTCTATTTTTTTCTGTGGATGATGTTGAGCAATCCTTTGTATTTTTGGGGTTTTATATTAGCCTAGAAACTTACAAATTTATACACCATACCAAAAAAGTACAAAAAAAATGCAAATTTCCTCGAGTGAATATAAATTTAGAAGGTATTAGATTTGCTAATGGTGTCAGCAAGTTTCCAGATTACTGACAGTAGATGTGGATCGAAAGCATTTTTCAGAATAAACAAAAGTGCAATATTATCAGGAAAGAGTACTTGCGTTCGTCTTTTTTATTATTTTCTTCTTTTTGGTCATTCACAATCCATGCAATGCAAAATAAATTGATTTAGATCGAAAGCATTTTCTTCTTCTTCTTTTTCATGCAGAATCCATGCAAAATATATAAATGGAACTTCGCAGAAACTACTGCTAGCATAGATTCTTGTAAGTGGATTTTTCTTTCAGATGATTTCAGCAACTAAATGTAAAATTAACTAGTTTTCAGATGAAAGAACTTTCAGTAGTACTTTTACAAATTAAATAAATTCGAGGATAAACATGCAAGAGTGTCTGTTTATAAACGTGGCATCTCAACTGTTTGACTCGAAGTGTTGCACACTTGCAATTTATCTCATCCGTTAGCCCACAAACTTTGACCATGACCAGTGAAAAGGGGAATGAGGCTTCTCTGAGAAATCCTACTGAGCGAGCAGGCGCTGAGAGGAATTAAACATGGCGCCTTATCTTCCTCCTGCACTAAATCCACCATTTATGCACGTGGGTTTCAAATTTTCGTGAGGGTCTCCACTCTACATCACTACATGCATGCATAGATGACAATTGACAAGTGATGTGTGGGGGCAAAGTTTGAGGCAATGTATCACTGCTTCTTTGGTTAATGGGACTTTATTTAAGAGGTTTCTGGGCAATATTTAGAAAGTTGTCGGTGATTTATGGATATTGGATAATAAGAGAGCCGCAGCGGGAAATTTTGATATTGTAGCTAATGAACTTTACGCGAGCTACGCGCTATAGCCTATAGTGTTAGAATATAGATGGGAGATAATATTTGATGTACGATTGTGTGGATGATTAGCATTGTAATATAGTGTAGGAGATATTAGAAAAGTTTAGAATTGGAGATGTTTAGCTTAGTAACTGTCATCAAGGTTATAAATAGACCATTGTATTTGTAATCAACAACACGAGATCAATACAATTCATTTCTCTCATTTCCCTCTCTTTACAAATTCTATTATATAGGACATCATTGCTGGAACCGTATCTTGCTGCATTTTTTTTGTGCAGTAGTGCAGCAGATGTTGCACTTTAATCTGAGTCGTCGAATTAAAAATCAATGGCCGACCGATAATAATATGATTTGAGAGGATTTTGTATTATCATATTTCAATCTTAAGTTCATATCAAACTGCAAAAAATGCGGCAGAGGATTCCTTTTCCATCGTTGCTAGGGAGGTTTTATGAAGGCGCCAATATTTAATCTGTAATGGGCCTAATGGCCTTTTTTAGTTTAAGTGGAAGCTAATTAGGCCTAACGTATAAAAGGCCTCGTTAGAAGCTGGTGTTGGGCCTGAGAATTGATGTTGATTTTAAATCTACGTTCTTCAGTAATTATATCATGAATGAATAGAAAAGAGTTTTGATTTAATTCTTTAATATCTTTAAATTAAAGGTTTAATATTGTAATAAAAAAATTTGTTCCACACGAATTATTGTATAGGGTATAAAATTGCATAATGCAAGCTTGCTAATTTAGTAATTTGCAAATTTATATTTACACAATTTTTTTTAATTTGCATGTGTGATGTTAAATTAGTAAGTATTTCTCAAGTTGAGATGTAGTTGATGTAGTTGCTCTACCGACAGAAATTTTGCTCTTCATACTCATATTTACTCAAATCTCATCAATCTACGCATGAACACTTCAATGGATAGATAAAGATTTGTTGGAAAAAGTAGGTACATCTTTTTTGAGTAATAAAAAAGGTAGGTACATCTATCCACTTTTTCTGTTGTATCAATTGGAGGAGCGGCTAATTTTGCTAGATTTTTCCAATAAGCTCCATCAAATCGAGAGAAGGCTGAACCATAATATTAAAAAGGAACTTTTTTACGATTTCTAATAGATTCGATGTCAAATAATATACATAATAAGTCTAATAACATACATAACAACATAATATTTTCAGATATCATTATTCGATACGTGAATATTTAGTTATTATGCATGTTAGTCGGTATTGAATAGTGGTATTCTAAAGTGATATATTATTATACATGTTAATAAACTTGTTATGTATATTATTTTAATTGTTATACACGTTAATTTGATATAGTTGGTATAAAATTTGAGACTTTTGTATCAGCTCCTTATAATAAATATCCAAAAAGTTGAAATTTTGAAACGCGGCTTTGAAAGTAATAGATTTTTTACGTAATTGAATGAAACAGAGGCACTAGTTGCATATTCCTGATCTCCTCACAATGCAACTATGCAAGTTGCACGACATAATGAATCTGATAACAATAATGGAGATCAAATAACGATAATAGCTATTTTGATTGCATTAGTTTGGTTTGGTGTTTCACTATTTCTAACTAGACATGGTTTAAGTTAACAAAAAAAATATATTGGCCAATTTGAAACTTGTTCTTCATTTAATGTTTAATGTTAGGCCAACTGAGAGAATGTTAGAAATAGTTGATGTTATAATATTTAATGTATGACATATCTAATTGTTACGAGCCAAGTTCATTTATAAACTTATTAAAAATGTGTTTGTATTTTGATGAAAAATCTGATGCACACATTCATTGTAGTGATCTTAGGAGATTGGCTTAGAATAAATAAATATACTCAATCTCTCTGAAGAATCATGATCTTGTCACTAAAGTACAATTATGGAAGAGAGACTATAATAAAAGAAAATGCATAAAGTGTCATCATAACGTCTAAGAAAAATCATCGGTGATCAATATTAGTGTTATGATGCTGCAATTTTGGATTATCTTCTGCTCTTGAATCACGAACTTATGCTTCCGCTTAACGACTCTTGTTTTCAATAATATAAGATTGTTTCACTTAGAATTTGTTCTCTTATATGAATTACATACTCTTGGGCTTAAGTTTATTGTAAAATATATATCACTTGTGATGTATTTACATGTTAATTTCTGAATTCATTTGAAATCGAATTAGAAGTAGAAAAGAAGAGATCAGAACTGAAAATAAAAAAAAAAATAGAAGTAGGAAAGAAGAGAAAAAGGATGGGATAAAAATAATGGAGCAAGAAGGCAGATATTTGTAACATTTTTTCTAGAAATAAATTATTAGTTGCAGTTGAGAAAATTAACTTGTCTCAATTAATAACTATTTCAAAAGTCACAAGTCAGTAATCAGTGTGGATTTCTCTAATTAATTAAAAATGAAAAACAAAGTCCTCCAATTTTAAAATTTTAAGTTTCGTATCGAATTGTGGTCACCTCCCATTCACTAAGAATTACCTTAATTAATTTACCAAATATTTCAAAATTTTATTCTTTTAGTCACTATCCAATATCATTAGTCGGAAAAAAAGAAAAGAAAAAAGAAAATATTACCAGCAAGTTGGCGTCTCAGTTCAGACAATCAACGTACTCTGAAAAAAAAAATATTTAAAGCATAATAAGAAAACCAATGAATCCATGGATTCTAATTTCTAAACCAGCGGCTTTAATTCCAACTGCGTGCTTTCTGAATTCCTGTTCAAAATCTGTCTACTTTGCCAATCTTTGAGTCCGTATTTGCTGTCTCGAAGAAAAATAGAATTTTGTTATTTTAATACTGATCGTTCGATTAAAACGAACGGTGCTGATTTGATGCACGGATCCGCATCATTATAAAATTTATCTGCGAGATCGAATACAAACCGTCGGATAGAAAAACAAGACTATTTTTCTCCAAAAATAACAGCAGATATGAAATCCTACTGTTGACTCATCTTTTAGAAACCACGGGAGACATGGAAACAAAATTGCGTGCTTTGTTTCTTAATTGAGATTCATATAAAAAATTCACGATGATTAATTAATTAATATTTTCAAGATAAACTTAGCTCCAAGTACTTCACAGTTTGTGACTAATCTATGAAACTTAGGTAGATAATTAACCTTATCCAAGAACTGAGCACCTCCCATTATTTTCTTGGAGAATGATTTGATAATTTAAAATTTTGGTTTAAATTTGGTTTTCATATCAAATTAATTATTGCTTCATTCAGAAAATAATCATGCATGATTTTAGAAGCCAAACAATATTTAACATTGTAATAGACGAAACTTATTTAGCAGTAATTAATGATTTTTTTACTTTGTTTTAACTTATAGTCCTAAGAATCTCGCTAAGAGTTAACAAAAAAAAAATTTGCTATTAATGAGTAATTCTAAACTTTGAAAGGCTTTTTTTGCTTTTTTTTTCCCAACCAAACAACAAAATAGTCATTAAGTTAACTTTAAGACCTTAACTGTCAAATGCATAATAATACAAATAACATGTACAATTCAAATTAATTAAATTATTATGTATATTATTTGAGTTGTTATACGTGTTACTAGATGCATAATAATAAAAACAACATACATAATAACTTAAATAACATGCTATAACAATTTTTCGTCAGAACTCAACTGAACGCGTTTTGTGCGTATTGACGACAGAATCATGTAAGGATCTCTGAAACATTTTCCTTTTACTAATGTGATCGACATGATAATTTTTTCAGTCATAAATGTACAATTCATATTAGGCAGAGACCATTAAATTAGAGCATGTGCGCCTAAGGCCTTTTCCAAAATTGGGAAAAAGAAAAAGAGAAGTGACAGCTGGCCATAGGGGACTGGAAAATGACAAGTCACAAAAGATTTATTTATTAGCGACTCCATCTCCTTTTGTCTGGTTCTTCTAAAATCTAACCGCTACATGAATCGTACAATAAAAATATTGTACATCTACAGTTGTATAATCACGTGGACTGAAATAAACATTAGATTAAAATATTACAACACATATAATCACTATAAAAATTTAGGATTCAAAATTTTGAGAGAGGATTAGGCTGTAGCTTCTTAAAAATAGTTATTTATATGTCGTTACACAGTACACACTGATTTGTAGGCATCAGCAAGTAAAAATAATTGTGTTTGTTGAATATGGTAGTTGTTGATGAGTATTTAATCGTGGGTTAGTGTTTGGATCATAAAAAATAGCATTAATTATGAATTAGTATTGCTATTCACGTAAAAATGTGATCCAAACATGAATTAGTAAGTTATGTTCGAGTAGTGTTGATTTGTGCTATTTTCCTAATCCAACAAAATTGTAGGATTAACAAATTAGCACATGTAATGATTAGCAAAATTATTATTTTATTACATTGTCATCATCATCTTGATATTATTATTATTATTATTATTATTGTAATTGTCATTATTTTATTATTATTGTTATTGTTATTGTTATTATTATTATTATCATTATTATTATTATTGTAATTTTCATTATTATTATTATTATTATTGTTGTTGTTGTTGTTGTTGTTGTTGTAATTGTCATTATTTTATTATTATTATTGTTGTTGTTATTGTTATTATTATTATTATTATTATTATTATTGTAATTGTGATTATTATTATTTTTTATTATTATTTTATTATCATTTTATTATTATTGTATTACTATTATATTATAAATTGATATCAATATTTTATTATTATTATCCATTAGAAAACTAAAATAATTTATTATTTTACTAATTCTCACCATCACTACTCCAAATATGCAATCCAAACAACATTTTCACTAACCTAGATAGCACAAAATTAACACTATTTTTGCACTAACCTAGATAGCAAAAAGTAACCACTATTTTAAGCACTAATCTAGATAGCATTATTTTTGAACTAACCATGATATGGCCCAAACGCATCCGTAATTTTTAGCGAAACTAATATAGTTCGACACAAGTAAAGCTCGAGTAAGACTTTTTTATTCATTGTTCGTGGGTTTACAACACACCCCCACAAGTCAATCAGAGAATAAATTTGAAAACCTCGCTGAAAATAGTTTCTACAGGGGTTTGAACCCTAGACCTTCTTCAGAGAGATTTTGTGTCTTACCACTACACTAGATACGACTCAGCTTGAGATAGGCTATTGTGAAAACATTTGCACTTCAACTCGAAGTACAAATGGTTCAAATTATGTTTTTTCGAGTCTGAAACACTAATTTAAGTTGCTCTATAAATTTTTCATATTGAAATTATGTAGAAAAATCAAATTTCGTGATTTTTAAGTTTTCTAACTATTTTTAAATATTTTTAAAAACAGCTTTGTTCCACAAATCATTTGAATATTGGTTGAACAAACTGGCAACTAATAAATATATGATTGATGAACTACTTAACTACACAAATTACAGAAGTCGGTAAAGTCAATAATTCCAACCTCGTGTAGTCGTGTGACACAATTCCTCTGGTAAGAATTTCCTTAGTACCAACAAGGAAAAGTTTTAATATTTGAGTTTTTTATTTCCAAAGTTAATCACATTTTAAACTAATTCTCAGAGAATGAATTATTTTCATCTAATTGTAAAGACACTATTTTTTGTAGTGTATAAATTATAAACAATTACACTTGCTTTTGAGTTGGGTGAAGTGAATCGAAAGGAGGCCAATGAAAGATGAGAAAGAAACACTTCATCTTGTTTTCAATTTTAATTATAAAATATGAATTTAAGAACTTTTTTTTTTCGGTGGCTAAGTACAACACATTTTGCGTAAGATATTGTGAATTTGAAACCCGAGTGAAGAAATTTTAAGTCATTTAAATTCGAATGGCTTGACCTTCGACTTTATCTTAAAAGTATATAAAAGATGAATGTGTTGATAGTTAAGTTAAAATTAAGGGGATATTATATAATAGACTAAAGATTTAATTGCAAGATGCTTATTATATTTTTTTTTGAATAAGTCAATGGAATACTTCAGAATCAATTGAATGAAAATAATCCTCTATTTATTTTTTCACAAAATCCGTCCCTTCAAATTTGAAGGACAAAAAATGTAACATTCTTTCTCATTATATTTCTTTCATTTTCTTTTCTTTTTGATTCGGAAGCATATCCTTAATCAATATCAAATAAAAGATTTAATTGTAATAGTTTGCCCTCTAATAGATTTTATCAAAACCAAAAAATAAACTTACCATGTGTCTGAATTTAAAATGCCAATTTATTCTGTTACAAACTAGCACAAGACAAATTAAGAATGCTGACCATAATTGGTCTTTCTCCGGATCCGAATTTGGTGCAGCACGGTACCGTTCCGCACAGATCATACGCTCATAAATTAATGCACTGTAAGCAACGAACGATCGTAATTTGATTCATGAGGTCTGCATTTTTAAAATTTATTTGTACGAATCTTGACGCAATTAAATGGTCCAGATTCTTTGCACGTCATGTGCCGCGCGACACAAGGTCTGAACTCGTCTTTCTCCACATCCAAATTGTATAACCATTCTTAGAGCATCTCCATCTCTGAAATTCTTAGAGTTTCTAATTTGATGTGACAGTTTCTAAATGAGTTTCAGGAATGTAGATGAGTTTCTTATTTAAAAATTTGTTCCATAGTTTCTTATTTAGCAACTTTGCTTTAGAGTTTATAAACTCTAACGTGGCTTAATCATTGGTTAAAATTGATCGGTTTTTCACAATATTAATAATATTTGTTGACGTGGCAATTAGAAATTCTAACTTTTTTAGTTTCAGGAATGAATGGTATAGAAACTAAAGAATGATTAAATTTCTAAAACTGATGTCAGAAATGAAGGATATAGAAACTAAAAAATGATTAAATTTCTAAAACTGATGTGATAATAATTTAAAAACTTCAAAAATTGTAAAAATGAAGATGCTCTTATATTATCATGCGTTGGTTCAGGGACACAAGCAAAAGTTGGTTTCGTTTCAAACTTCTATTGTTTCTAAAGTCCACATCTTGACCGTGTTGCCAACTTGAAAAAAATACAACAGCGACTCAAATGCTTTAATTTATTGTTTATTATTTTATTACTTATTTAACTGAACACAATGTTCAGCACTTGTTGTGTGCTGCATAAATTGCGATTTTAAATTCCAAAACATCGACATCTTAAAAAAAAAAGAGGTCAGACCCAATTTTAAATACAAAGAGGACTCAATTTTTTTTAATCTGTGTACCGATGAGTTGTGATAATATTTAGAACAAGTTATTCAACTTAAGTCCACAAAATATTTTATTTAAATTTCACACATGTAACCTTCCTCCTGTAAATATTATTTTTTACACTAGCAATTTATTAACTATTTAATTTGGACCGATTCTTGTTCTTCTCCTAGGTCAAATTTTTTTTTCTTTTTCAGGAATTCTAAAAATAATATATTCCTCGGAACAATTATTAGATTCTAGCTGTCACCAAATTTATAAACTTTAAAGTAATGTTCAATAATAAATTATGGGTGGTGCTATTAACATCAGAAATATTTCTTCGCACACCGAAATTAGATTTATTTTCTTTTAATTTGACAATTTTATTCTTGATAAAATTTGATAACATATTCAACTGACAATTATTTTGATATTCAATTTTTACTATTAATATTTTCTTGTAAAACAAATAAATATTAAAAATAATTTAACTTCGATGTGCAGAGTAATATTTTCGATATCAATAGCATCAGGGGCGGATCCAGATGCTATTTTAACCCAGACACAACTAAGTCCGGACACTAATGTTGAGATCAAGGTCGGGCACAAACTCATTAAAATATCGCTAAAAACTTATTTTTCACTACGAAAATAATTAAAAATACACTAAATTTTATATTTTTTGAAAATTAAGTCCGAACAAATGTCCGAACTTGACCTTGAATAGCTCCGCCCCTATTATACGCCATCCATAAATTATCAATCCTATGTTGGACTTAGTTTATGCACCGATCAGTATTCAGTAATTTGTGTACGCCATGCGCTTGTATTGTTTTAAAATGGTAGTGGTATGATGTGTCTGATCATTGCATGAGATTGAAGACTTATATTCAACTTTCATTGTGATTTATACCCTTGACTTCTATCAAAGAAAGAAAAAAAAAAGGCTTTATGCGGTTCCTGAGTCGGAATTCAAGATTGATGGCTGCTCTCTAACAAAAAATATTGTAAAATATATTTTGTATATTTATATATTCGTCAATTTTTTTTTAAAGTATTTTTATAATATAATTTTTTAAATATGGCTCATTTTGGTTCTCTAAAAAAAATATAGATCTTTTTCTTTCAGGACGGAAATCTTTAATTCATCTCTGGATGTATAGGGTATGCAAAAATCAACTATTTGGTAATAATCAATTAACAAAAAAAACGTTTTCTGATATTCATTTCGATCAAACACCAATTTTTTTATAAAATCTAAAGCAAAATTGTTAAATAAAAAATTCTGAAGTAAAATTATTAAATAAAAAATCATATATATCCTTAAAACTCGGCATTTAAAAATGGAGGGTAAAATCGTCCACAAAATTGAAATAAGTCGAGTTGGTGTGGTAGTAAAATATTTAATTGTGTCAATACCATAGCCAAGAAAAGTTGAATACTCAAGTTTCCCTAATATTCTAGACCGTCCGATCAACACATGACAAAAGATCCCCTCAGATAAAAAAATTCACAACGTGATTTATTCCCAGTCAATTGCCTGAGCATGTGACTGGTACCAACATGCCTTGAATAAATAACTGCCTCCTCTCGCTTCCCCTTCTATGAATTTTCTCCTCTACTCTTCAAACATTTATATCTCTCTACTCCAAACTATCTAAATCTCTATCCCCCCCCCCCCCCCCCCCAATTTTGAATCTGAAAACGAAAACCATGGAGTCTCTGATCAAAGCTCAAAGTACATCTCTACTTCTCCAACAGAGATCAAAAGTATCCTCTTCACACTCTCCTACTCTGTTCTTCTCAAGATTTAGGCACACATACACCTTGCCCGTTAAATCTGTGACCAAGAGACCTCTAATTGCTTTAGCTATAAGTGAAGAGTTAGACAAGGTCATGGTAACTACCGAGGAAAAGACGGTGAAAAGAAAAGTGCGTGCTGCTTTAACTGTGAGGCGAAAGCTTAAAGAGGATATAAAAGATGCAATTGCTAATAATCTCGAAGCACTCTCAGATATGATCGGAAGAAATGTGGTTGTGGAGCTTATAAGCACCCAAATGGATCCAAGTGAGTGATTTTGTACTTAATTTTGAATGTTTGGTTTTGTATATTTGGTCTTTATTTAGGAATTTTAAATTTGATTCAAGTATCTTTTTCCTGATTTGGTTTCGTCAGTTAGATTTTCTAACTAATTGTTGAACTGCACTCAACTGCTCATTGATTCGTCCATGTCGTAAATTGTGTCGTTTTACGAGTTTACCAGATTATGTAGTATTAATGCAACATTTTCTCCAAGATTATGTATCACCATGTAGCATTAAAACAATCAATAATGGCGATACTCTTTTTATTCGAAAGTTGATTTGTCTTTTCCTGTCACTTTCTTCTGAATAGGCAATTGACCAACCACACTAAATTATCATTAGTATATTCAATAGATGTGTCTGGTACGAATAATTCAATTGTTCTGTTTTGCATCTCCAAAGACCAGCTCCATAATTTCATTGATGACTTTCACTTACCAATCCAACTGCTCATCTGAAATTGATTATTCTAGAAACAAGAGAACCGATAAAGAGTGGCGAGGTGGCAATCAAAGACTGGTGCCAGAAACGCAGCCGCAACAAAGGAGAGCGTGTGATGTACACGGTGGAGTTCACATTGGATCCAGCGTTCGGCGAGCCGGGTGCTGTGACCGTGCTGAACCGGCACCAGAGAGAGTTCTTTCTCGAGAGCATTGTCGTAGAAGGACACGCAGTCAAGTGGAGCCCAGTGCATTTCGCATGCGACTCATGGATCCAGTCAGCCAAAGCCCCTGCTAAAAAAAGGATCTTCTTCAGCAACAAAGTATGTTCATTACTTCATTCAATAACTATATTTTTTAGTTCTGATGTCTCTGTAGTTTAAAGCATTAAGTTAATAATAGATGAACTAATTTTAATTTGGCATTCGAGTTAAAAAAAAAATTCTATTACATTGTTTCAAATTGAACAGACTAAATAACTTGTTTGATCCTTGTGGGGCTAATTTGATCCACTTAAACATATCAATAACCAATGGAAGTTTCATGAATTCTTCAATACTAGAAAGTGATGTTTTGGTTGGTGGTGCATGCAAAAATGGAGTAGGAAAAGTAAGCATGACTTCTTTAGCCAAAGGGAACAGATTAACCACATGTGGAGATATTTGTCTAGATGTACCATTCTCAATAATTATCTGCTTAGTAAAAAATAATTAAGTAGTTTTTTTTTTAATGGTTTTTTCAAAAAGCAACAATAAAAAAGTATCCACCTGCATCTATACATATCTTTAGTTTTTCTTTTTGTGACAAAAGGATCAGGGGCTATTTTTATTTAATTACCCACTAGCAAACTAGCAACACTAATATAACATTTTTTCTGCTTTGTGAGTTGCGACTCGACTAGCATAGAAAAATAAAGGGTAATTTGCAATTGGACCCCCTCAATTATTAGAAGTTGCATAATCACAGAGTAGAAGGAAGAGAATCTGCTGCTCTGCTCTACTCTGATCCAGTCCATTGGATCTAACTGAATGAAATGGGATGAACTTGTAGGGGTCTGTTTTATAATAAATCTGAACCGTTAGATGAAATTCAGACGGTTCAGATTGAGAAGAGCAGAGAAAGAAGAGCAGCAGATTTCATTCCATAAAAGTAACCCTTTGTGATGAGCATGCACGGAAGTTTTAGGAATTATGTGCACTGTGTACTCCACTTAGGAGACGAATTCACATCCGGCGGAGTACTCCGTAGAATAAAGTACTCATTCAATGGTTCACATAATCTCGAGATTCGTGCGTACGAATCTCAAAGTTGTATGAACCATTGGATGAGTACTTCACCCTTCGGGATACTCCACCGGAAACGGATTCCTTGGAGACGGGGCTCAATCATTTACGACCCAGTACACCTTGATACAGAACATTTTTTTTAGTTCATAATTTAATTGATAACATACAATTGAATGACTGTAGCCATACCTGCCATCTGAAACACCTCCGGCACTGAGAAAACTTAGAGAAAATGAACTCAAAGATTTGAGAGGAGATGGCACTGGTGTAAGAAAGCTGTCAGACAGAATTTACGATTATGCCCCCTACAATGACTTGGGTAACCCAGACAAAGGGGCGGAGTCTGCCAGGCCTATGCTCGGCGGAGAGAAAATACCGTACCCACGTCGGTGTCGTACTGGTCGGCCTTGTACAGACACAGGTAAAATTTCCTGCATGTTTTGTTGGAATTTTCTGAAACAAACTAGTCAACTAATTCCATATATTTTTGAGTTGCATAAGAAATATTTAAGTATGAAACTAATGTAATTTGAATAGTTCAATCTGAATATGGCACTTCTGGCACGTTTTGCTAAAAAGTTGGACTAGGTTTTCATGGTTTTGAGGTTCAAAGGATTGGCACTGATCTAATGATATCGTTGACTTCGACTGAAGATATTGATCCAGAAATTGGGTTGGTAGGAAAACTAGAGAAGTCAAACAGATAAGGGCACCCAACTTCTACCAATCTAACACTGGAATCTTACATGTTGGTCATTCTCAGCCAAATCAAAGTGCAGTCAAAGAATTACCATATTGAAGTTGAAGATTCTAAGGAAATAGCACATATTAAGAAAACCCCATTTGATCATCTTAATTATGCATTCTAGCAACAGAATAGTTGGTATTTTATGAGAAGGGGTTTTCAGTTTAAAAATCTTATCAGCTGCCTACTTTCATGTATTTCACACCAGCAAAATATTCTATCAGGTTATTGATCTTATTTAAGAGGACATCCTTGCCATAAAATTGACATAATTAAGTTTAACGTATGTTCAAACCAATTCCAAACAGACATGTATGCTGAGAGCCGTGTGGAAAAGCCACATCCAATCTATGTACCAAGAGATGAGGCATTTGAGGAACTGAAACAAGGTGCCTTCTCAGCTGGCCGCCTTCGTGCTGTTCTACACACACTTGTTCCATCTCTAGTTGCGAACATTTCAGCCGACACACACTCCTTTCAAGGATTTCACCACATAGATAATCTCTATAAAGAGGGACTCAGGTTGAAGCTCGGTTTGCACGAACATTTGTTCATGAAAATACCACTTGTACAAAAAATTCAAGAGTCGAGTGAAGGGATGCTTCGGTATGACACACCAAGGGTCCTTTCTAGTAAGTAGCATTTATGTTGTCTATCTATGCTTATAAACTTTAACTATGTTAATGTTCTATTTAAGGCTTTCACATCTAACGATCGAATGACTTGCACTTGTTTGCAGAGGATAAGTTTGCATGGCTGCGTGATGATGAATTTGCTCGCCAGGCAGTAGCAGGAATAAACCCGGTGAATATCGAGAGGGTAAAGGTAAACCTTCCAATTAATCTGGGTAGTTTTTGTTAATTTTTCCTTTGTTTTCGCATTTCAT